>JAJOOF010002022.1:0-61734 GCA_029582545.1 Solanum lignicaule
CAGCTAAACAAGTTTCCGGTAACTTCCGAAGCACATTTTTAAGAACTTTTTGGGTCAAATTCAAATATAATCATTTCATTAAGTTCTCGACTCCAAACTCACATGTGAGGCTCTAGTTTCACTCTATCATTTTCCGGGTCGTTACAAAACTTCGGTTATTATCAATGAGAGAGAGATTAGGGTGTATGTGTTCCCCATAATCTCATAACGCGGTAATCTTAGTAATAGTAATCCTTTCCTAGAGTATCACATGCAAAATGGTAAGTTATGTATCCCTAAGTCCTTGGTCTGACAAATAGAAAATTTCACTGCGCACCTTGGTTCGGCAACATGTGTATAATTTACTAACCCTTACCTTTACCTCATATTAGACATCACATCAATGTATGGCTTAGTTTTCACCCTCGCACCAATTGACATCAGACTATTAGATAGTATTACACTAAATCTATGTTGATAATTCTTTTCTTATTAACTACCTCCTTGGTCCGGCAAGTAGCAACAAGGTGAGTTCGAACGTTGGCCACCGTTGAAAAGACTTTTAAACGAAAGAATTATCAATGCATGCAACAACACTATTCAAGAATTACTTAGTTACTATTCATACTTTGTTAATCACTCATGGTTCCCACAACCCTAGTTGTGGATTTAGTTACCCATAATAGCAAGAACACAATTCATATTTTTAGAAGAACAATTCATGAACTTACTTAATGAGTAGAAGAAACCCAAAATCTCCAATTGAAATTTAAATCAAGAATCTTTATAAATAGAAATTAGGAAATCAAATTGCTAGAGTTTGCAAGTTAATTCCCAAGAAAACACCAAGAACTAAAGTTAAACAATAGTGGCTAACCCCCGAAAATGAGGTTTACATACCCTATTTATAGAAAACATAATCCCAAACAAAAAGGAAACGAAATAAGGAAATAAATGGTTGGACACGACTTCAATCGACGAGACTGACCTACGGACCATGGATCGACCTATGGTCCGTAGGTCCCTTCCGTAGCCTAAGACTTAGAATTTTTCCACGGAGGTTGGAACCTTCAACTTTCTGATCTAAACGACGGACCTGCAGAACGGACCGTAGGTTGACCTATGGTCTATGGGTCTCCTCTCGTGGCTCCACACTTAGAACTTTTCATCAAGTACTGGAACTCAGACATTCTGATACAAATGATGGACATGCAGGACTGCCCGTAGGTCGACCTATGTTCCATCAATGGCCACCGTGATTCCACACTTGGTAAAGACTTCCTTGATGCTCCATCTACGCCACCAACCTACGGAGCGTGACTGGACCTACGGTACGTAGGTGACACATTTTGCAGAAATTCAGTTGCTGTCTCTCTTAACCTTATCTAAGCCTATTTCATGCAAATATAACACAAAAAACATTAATACTAATACAAAATGGCCCTAGACACACACAACTCTTACCTGAAATGTATCAAAAATATCGTAAAATCACGGTATATCAGCCAACAGAATTGTCGATCCCCGACCTAGCTCGCCCAATTTTGCAGAATCTTGGCCCCCTAGGCAGTCCAATGGGAGACTCTAGCTCCACTTGGCTAACCGCCAAGTCACTTTTGCGATGGTACTGCCCATCGCCAAGTGGGTCAAGGAAACATAAGTGTTTTCCTTCAACTATTTCCAATGTATGATAGGCCCTTTCCCATTTTCCTTGATGTTGACCCACACGTTTAGCTCTAGTTTAGCCTACTAGCTTTTGGGGAGTTACAATATCTTCCCCTTGGAAACCTTCGTCCTCGAATGACGATCTAGAATCCTTACGGAGATAAAGACTCAAGATTAGCAGCCCATCATGCATGCAACATCAAAATAATGTGCAATTCAAAGGAGGAAACTTTAACTCTGTTTAAAACATAATCGATGCAACACAAGGAAGTATGAACTACATCTAACAACCCATTGTGCATGAAACTTGATATTTCTCATATTCATAGGAGGAACTACCTTCTCCACTAAAAGCATGGTCAACAAATATCATGGAGCCAATATGCAATTATTCTCAAAACCATACTATAGCATGTTCATCAACTCATCTCATGAAATCAAATAGGCAATTCATACTCAATGCACAACAACATGAGGAAAATCAATCATAAAAACTCATTTTCTTACTAAACATGAATTTCATCAAGAACATGCATAACATAAGGAAATCATGGAAATGCTCATATAACACACATGACTCCTAAAACACTAAAACTTAAGAGGAAATAATTACCTCAAGCTTCAATAAGAGTGGAAGGAAAGAGATGAGGATATCGGGACTTCATATCGGCCTCGGACTCCCAAGTAGCACCCTCAACTAAATGATTTCTCCATAAAACCTTCACGGAAACTATTTCCTTGTTTCTCAATCTCTTGACTTGCCGGTCTAGGATATCTACCGGAACCTCTTCATAGAAAAGGCTTTCGTCAACTCCCAACCCTTCAAAGGGAATAATGGATATCGGATCTCCAATACACTTCTTAAGCATAGAAACATGAAATACCAGATGAACCGGAGCCAAGTCATTTGGAAAATCCAACTCATAGGCAACCTTCCCAATACGTTGCAAAATTTGATATGGGCCTACATACCGGGGACTAAGTTTTCCTTTCTTGCCAAACCCTTTCACACCCTTCATGGGTGAGATTTTCAAATAGACCCAACCATTAACTTCAAATTGTTGATCCCTTCTTCTCACATTGACATAAGATTTTTGTCTACTTTGAGTCGTTCTCTTTCATAGCCACCCTCAACTTATGCATTTTGCATTAGTTCAGGTGCACAATGTCTGATGTCAGACCAGAGCCAAGATCGAGGTAACTTTTGGCTTAGCCACCCTCAACTTAGGATTTTTGGCCTAAGTCAAGGTGCACATGTCCAAGGGGACCGGGGCCAAGACTATTTTAAGGGAAGGTGAGTTAGGTGAATCAAAAGAAATTGTCAATTTTAGGCTCAAATATTTGGATCAAAAGGGAATAGTGCTACCATTTGGTTAGATAATTTTAGACTTAAGTGGACTAGTTTAAACAATGGCCTATGATCACTACCTAACTTCTAGCCTAGATTATCCTAACAGGACCAACGGGGCAAGTTCTAGATTGGCACAAAACTGTCTGAACATTCAACTATCCTCACACACTCTTGGCACCTTGTTTCATTATCAGATTATCAGATTACCCAGTTCAAGTTTTTAGCTTAAGTCATGAGGTCAAATCGGTTCTTATCATGCCATATTCAGAGCCAACACATTCAAGTCATTCTAGCCTATAGATTTTAGCACAAATAACAACTTTTGGACGGGTATCATTTTTCATTCTTAATTATGCCATCATGCTTCATTTTTTCTTATGCTTCTACACATACATTCCTAACACATGCCGGTTCAACAGAAATTAACACAGTCTCTTGGGGGAAAAGAGCACAGGCAATAAAACCCCAAGAGAGGATTATGAGTTGGGTTACTCAGACTTCACCCTATCACTTACAATCCATTTACCCCACCCCCAACAAAATAAAGTGTGATTGTCCCCAATGTACATAAAGTAAAGAATAAAGGAACGGGTGAAGCAAACATGTGGCGCATAGCGCCAAAAGCCTATCAACAAGCGGGTGGGTCTGGTTTTCCAAAGCCCGCTGGATCAACAATATGGTCACCCTCAGCAGTGTCCACATCAACTGTCTCAGCACCCTCAGTAGTGCTAATATCTGCTCTCACTACACATCAGTGGTGCTCACACTACTCGAGGCACCAACGTCAATCTCCTGAAGCCTCTGCTGCCGAAACTCCTCATCAATGATAGAAGCCCTCCGAGCCACCTCAGTCTCTTGGCGCTCCCTCTTGCTAACTCTCTCGGCCTCAGTCATCAGAAACCTGACTAGAGTAGGGGCGCTTCCCAGCATGATGGGAAAAAGTAGGAGGTGGCATCTTATCCCCGAATTGAGCATCGAACACGTATTATCAACCGGTGTCGTGGGGGTTAACTCAGGCTCGGTCTCTGGTAGAGCTAGGAGTGTGTCAAGATCAGCCCGGAGACTAGCTAGATTCGTCTTGAAAGCAGAGACATCTGTGGTGAGGGAAAGTCGCTCTAAGACACGCAACTCAAATGCATCAAGATGCTGGTGAATGGATTGAACCTTTCGGTCCATCATCTGCTTCATTCGCTGCTCCACCCTAGTCGCGGACTCATCAATTGCACGTTGTATCCAATGCCTAATAAGTTGGAGTAAGGACTCTAGAGGAGCTATATGCCTGACTGGCGGCCGGAGAATGGGAGGCCGGAGCATCCTCATTGGGGGCTGGAGGGGCAGGTTGATTACCCTGCATCTGCTCCACATCGGCAACTAAGTCTGCTCCCAATAGAGGTACCTCAACCTGCGGCTCTCTGCGTGGTGCCGCCACATTTACCTCATCTCGAATCAGGCCTATATCCACGGTCTTGGTCGCCTGAATGAAATTTTCACAATGCCATACTGGCACTCTAGAATCCATGCACAACTGGAAGATGAGGCATGGAAATGGGTAAGTCATTGTGGCCTTGAAGGCCCTCTTGTGAATTTCCGCAATAATCATGCGGGCAAAATCCATCTCAAACCCTACAACAAGGGCTTTCACCATGACTATGTGGTCCCAAGTGAGTACATTAGCAGCCTGCGTGGGAGACACCCGGTTCCGTACCAATAGCCAGAAGAATTTGGCCACAAATGTAAGGGTGGCCTTCTTGATGCTCAAGCCTGGGGTGCTGACCGACTCAGCGTGCTCTCTGTCTGTAGCAATATGACGGGCCAACCATCACAATAAACTCTCCTTCTGCTCTGCATTCGTCTTAAATGCCCCGCTCCTTACTATGTCCCAACGATAATCAAACTCGACCGTATTAATAGCTAGATGATGGCCCGGTCCGTAGAGGAATCTGTGAAAAGTATCCTCAAATATGTCAACCGAGAACCCAGGAACCACTGTGGCCTTAAGTGGAGGCTGGGCAGCAAGTTAGACCATTTTTCAATCGAACCTCGGAGGGTGGCTGCGTAAGAAGCATAGAACTCCCTCACTACCTCCTCGTTGTAAGACCCTGGCCTACGGGCCATCCACTCGCACATGTGTCCCTGGAAGGGTGCATGGATGTCAGGCATAGTATGAAGGCTGCCTGTGAGGGACCGGCGCTCCTCAGTAGTCAATCGAACCATCCTCTCTTTCTCATTCAGCATCTTGGAGTCTCGATATATCTGCCAGTGACCATCTACGCACTGCCGACTTGGCTCCTCCGCGACTGGGGTAGGATCGATGTTCGGTGGCACTGGAATGTCCCCTACACTAGTAGCCTCATCAGATGAGGCAGTCCTCCCAGGTGAACTAGAGCCGGATGCGGAGCCGGAAGCAGAACCAGAAGTAGAGGTGGACTCAGAGCCGTAAGCAGAACTAGCTAGTGAACCGATCGGTGTATCCTCCTCATCAGACTGGGAGGGAGTGATCACATCGAGAATCACCTGCCGGGATTGGTTCCAGATAGTACGAGGTGCAGTTGGGGATGTCCTCGTGGTAGGTGGGACATAGGCAGGATCCTTCTCCGTATCAGTATCTTCATCAATAAGTCGTAATATGGGTGCCACCGACTTTGACTTTCCCCTTGGTACGTGAGTTGGAGTTCTCTTGGGAGCCATGGTACTTGTGGAGGCTTAGTTAGTACCAAAATAAACCAATAACACACTCGAAAATTTTTTAGAACAAAGAACGAACCAAAACTAAAAACTAAAAAAATTTCAGACAGTAGATTCAGTGGCCACCTACGATGGGTACCTACGGTCCGTAAGTTGACCTACGGCCCGTAGGTCCCCTCCGTAGGTCAGAGGTACCAAAAAGTTAGGCTCTGATGGGAACCACAAATGTGCATAACAGTCCGTAGATTGACCTATGGACCATAGTCCACATCTGTGGTTCCACACTTAGTGAATTCTTTATGTGCACCAGACCCGTGGACCTTATCTACGGTCTGTAGACAGGGTCTCGTGGGTCAGATCTATGCTAGGTATCAAATATGCTTCATATGTAAACCATATTTCAACCATTCAAACAATCAACCAAAGTCTAATCATGCATTTCAACACAATTTATCGTAGTTTGTCATCCCTAGGGTTCCGATTACTCATTCTTTAACATTTATTGCATACAAAACTAGGAACCCTAAGTTGAACCTTCCATTTAGACTATTTACCCAAAGTTAATTGATTACAAAGACAATACAATCACATTCTATCGTCCCAAGGGTGTTTCTAACTTTACTTTATCATGCATTTTTCAGACAAAAACAACCCAAGGTCAAGATCCACTTCATGACTTCATATATTGAACATTGAATGCCAAAATTCAGAGTTAAGTTGAAATCGTTTACCTTACAAGTAATGGAAGTGGGTGATTGTGTGATGCTAAAACTCCTTAGACCTTTGTGACACCAAACCCGGACCTTGAACTCTTCTTGGGAAGGGAGAATGGGAGTGATCAGATTTGGGAGAATGAAGAATGGAAATTTGGGAGAGGGGGAAAATGATTATGGAAAATGGGAGTGATAAGAGGGATTGATGAGGGAGTTTTGGGATTTGGAGGGGTTAGAAACGATTAGGAGGGAATATAGAAAGTGGGGAATGAATTTAAAAATTAAGAGTTTTATTAGAAAGGGGTCTGGGTCTGGGTCGGGTCGACTAAACCCTAGGTTTGGACCCACAAAACCCCATCTACGGGTCATGGGTCGACCTACGGACCGTAGATGGGATCGGTAGATCACTGAATACTTAGAAAATTTAGAGGACTTACCTGGGGATCTACGGACGCCATTCACGGTCCATGGATTGAACCACGGACCGTCGATGGGGTCTATAGACCTCTGCAATAGACCTTTTTCTGCAGATTTTGCTTTTCATCCCTGCACATGTAGCAATCGTTAGGCCTTTCTTTTTACATTTTCTGGACACTTTTTTAGACACGGACCCTATGCTATATCTATCCAACACTAAAACAAAAATAAAATACCAATCTAAAAATTACAGAAAGTCAACTAAACAAAGAAAAATCCTAAATAAAAAAGGAAAACCTATAGTTGGCTAGATTGTACATCTTGGGTTGCCTCCCAAGCAGCGCTTGATTTAACGTCGCAGCACGACACAGTCATCTTGATTAGTTAGACTTCATCAAGATAGTATGCCTCAACCACCTCTTGCATATTCTCCTCTTTGCCCATGTAGACCTTGATCATTTGCTCGTTCACCTTGAACCTTGTTCCCTTATTGTTCTTGAGCTCGACTGCTCCATGTGGGAACACTTGAGTGACTGTCAATGGCCCGGTCCACTTGGACTTGAGCTTGCCAGGAAATAAGCCCAACCTAGAGTTGAATATAAGTACCAGATCACCCACAAAAAATTCACGCTTTTTGATTTTTTGATCATGATACTTCTTCATCTTCTCTTTGTACAAGGCTGAACTTTCATAAGCTCTTAGGCGAAACTCATCAAGCTCATTCATGTCACTTACTCTCTGACTCGATGTGGCTCCCCAATCCAATTTCAACTTCTTAAGCGCCCACATAGCCTTATGCTCTAGCTCTACCGGCAAATGGCAAGACTTCCCTATACAAGTTGGTATGGGGGACATACCTATGGGAGTCTTGAATGCGGTGCGATAGGCCCATAGAGCATCATCAAGCCTCCTAGACCAATCGGTTCTATTATCATTCACATTTTTAGCAAGGATTTACTTGATTTCCCTGTTGGACACTTCGACTTGCCCACTAGACTGTGGATGGTAAGGAGTGGCTACATTGTGATGGACTCCATATTTTTCTAACAAGGCCTTGAACAACTTATTGAAAAAGTGGGAACCTCCATCGCTGATAATCGCCCTAGGTGTACTAAATCTGGAGAAGATATTTTTTTCAGAAATATGGTGACACTTTTACCTTTATTGTTTGAAAGCGCAATTTCTTCCACCCACTTCGACACATAATCAACCGCAACAAGAATATACTTCATCCCATGTGAACTCACAAATGGACCCATAAAATCAATTCCCCAAATATCAAACAGCTCAATCACCAAAATCGGATTCATAGGTAACGCTTGCCTCTTTGAAATCCTTCTCTTTGGCAACGATCACAAGACTTGGCGAAATTATGAGCATATTGGTGGATGGTAGGCCAATAATACCCAGACTGCAAGATTTTATGTGCAGTCTGAATACCACTATGATGCCCACTAATAGGGGATGAATGACACGCCTCTAGTATATTCAACATCTCAACCTCGGGCACACAACGACGAATAATCTCATTAGCACAATTACGAAACAAATAAGGCTCATCTTAAAAGAACTTCTTCACATCATGCATAAACTTTTTCCTTTGGTGAAAAGACAAATCCGATGGAACCAGATCACTTGCCAAGTAGTTAGAAAAGTATGAAAACCAAGGAATAAGATCATGAGAAGCAGCCAATACCTGTTCATCTGGAAACACATCATTAATTTCAGCCCCAACTCCTAGCATGAGCATAGCTTCTTATTCTAATCTGGACAAATGATCGGCAACTTGATTTTCTATCCCCTTTCTGTCTTTCACCTCAAAATCGAACTCTTGCAGCAACAATACCCATCTAATCAACCTCGGTTTTGCATCCTTCTTACCCTTCAGATACCTCAATGTAGAATGGTCAATACGCACTATGACCTTAGTACCAAGCAAGTAGGATCAAAATTTCTCGAATGCGAAAACCACAACAAGGAGTTCCTGTTTAGTCATTGTATAGTTCTTTTGAGCAACATTTATAGCTTTACTGGGATAGTAAATAGGATGAAGAAACTTATTTTACCTTTGTCCCAATACCACACCAAGCGTCACTCCACTCGCATCACACATTACCTCAAACGGTTGCCCCCAATCTGGTGAAGTAATGATAGGTGCGAACACTAGCTTTTCCTTCAACTCTCCAAATACTCTCAAAGAAGAATCATCAAAATCAAAATTATGCTCCTTTTCGAGCAATTTGCACAATGGGTGTGCAATTTTGGAGAAATCCTTGATAAACCTCCTATAGAAACCTGCATGCCCAAGAAAACATCTAACGCCTTTAATAGAGATAGGTGGTGGAAGCTTTTCTATTACCTAGACTTTCACTCTATCAACCTCAATACCCTTCTCAGAAATCCGATGACCTGGAATGATCCCTCCTTTCACCAAGAAGTGGCACTTTTCCCAATTGAGCACAAGATTACACTCTTCACACCATTTCAGTACCTCGACCAAATGATCCAAACAACCAACAAATGAGTCACCTACCACAGAGAAATCATTCATAAATACCTCAATAGTGTCCTCCACCATATCAGAGAATATCGACATCATGCAACACTGGAAGGTCGTTGGAGCAATACATAACTTAAATGGCATCCGTTTGAAGGTGAAAGTCCCATAAGGGCAAGTGAATATGGTCTTCTCTTGGTCTTCCGGAGCTATCGAGATCTGATTGTAGCTCGAACAACCATCAAGAAAATAATACCAACCCTTACCAGCAAGGCGGTCCAACATCTGATCCATGAATGGCATAGAGAAGTGGTCCTTTTCTGTCCAAGCATTCAATTTACGGTAGTCCATGCAAACTCTCCATCCAGTCACGGGCCACACTAGAACAAGCTCGTTTCTCACATTAGGTACCACAGTAATCCCACTTTTCTTGGGCACACACTGAACAGGACAAACCCAACTACTATCGGCAATAGGATAAATAACTCCAGCATCCAACCACTTGATGATTTCCTTTTTAACTACCTCTTGCATAGGCGGATTCAATCTCCTTTGGTGCTCAATACTTAGGCTTGTGATCCGACATGAGTTGGATTTTATGAGAAAAAATGCCAGGAGGAATCCCAATAATATCCGCAATCGTCCACCCAATAACCCTCTTGAACCTCTTCAACACAGAAACCAAAGCTTTAACTTGCACCGCATTCAAATCCGCCACAATGATGATCGGTAAAATACATTCTCTCCCCAAGAATGCATACCTCAAATGTGATGGTAAAGCCTTAAGCTCCAATTTCGAAGCCTCTTCAACAGACGGTTTTACGGGTGGAGAGTCGCAATTCTTCGTATCTAACTCAAGCTTCTTTGATTTGGAATGAAATTCGAACCTATCAAGTGCGGTGACCAATTCATCATAGTCTTCAATACCATCACCCTCAAAATTCATCATAACCGCTGCCAATGCATCAACATCCAATCGTTCTTCAATAGACACCTCAGAACCTCGCCCTACCATATGATTCACCACTGATACAGACTTGAGCTCACTACCCTGTTTCATAGACCTACAGATATTAAAAGTTACCTCTTCATTGTTCAATCGGAGCTTCATCTGCCCCTTTTCCATATCGACCAAAAAGCGCCCAGTAGCAAGGAATGGTCTCCCTAGAATGATGGGAACCTCAAAATCAACCTCACAGTCAAGTATCACAAAATCCGCTGGAGAAATAAACTACTCCACTTTCACAAGCACGTCTTGGAGAACATCAATGGGCTCCTTCACAGTTCTATCGACCATGAGTAGTCGCATAGCAGTCGATTTTAGAGTCACTAAACCCAACTTCTTGTAAATCGACAATGGTATCAGATTGATACTCGCACCCAAATCGCAGTACGCCTTCGCAAAATGTAGCAATCAGATGGTACAAGGAATAGTGAAGGCACCAGGATCCTCCTTCTTTTGCACAAGTGACCTTGTAGCAATAGCACCACAATGGTGCAATCTATCATCATCTTCAAAACTGACGGGCCTCTTCTTAGTCACCAAATCTTTCATGAACTTTGCATACCCAGGAATTTGCTCCAAAGCTTCTATCAATGGAACATTGATGGAAAGTTATTTCAACATAGCAATAAACCTACGGTACTTTCCTTCTTCATTTTTCTTCACCAACATCTGTGGGAATAGAGGTGGAGATCTAGGCATGGGTACAACTTTCTGGGTTATCTCCACTTACTTCTCTGTAGCATTCTTGGACTCTCCAGTAACCTCGATCTCATCATCATCTTTACTAACCTCAATTTCCACCTTAGACGACATAGATGTATCAATGGTCTGCTTTACCCCTCAAGTAGTGACTGCCATACAATGCCCATCATTCTTCGGATTTTGGATGGTGTTGCTAGGAAGTGTGCCAGCTAACGTGGGTTTACTATAGTAGACAATTGATTCATCTGCTCCTCAAGTTGCTTGATCGACACTGCATGGGCATCAACTTTTTGACCAATACCAGACAAGTCGTTCCGTATCTCCTTCACATTCTCATCAGTCGACTCAAACCTCTTCATCATCTTTTGCATCATATCCTCAATCTGTGACATACTACCCCAACTTCCCTATTACCAAATTCCTGATTTTGCGGGGGAACATAGGTCCCAACCCTATTATTTTTGTTACCATAGTTGTTTCGGTTGTAGTTGTTGTCACGATTGTAGTTCCAATCCCGAAAATATTGACCCTGTCGGTTGTAGTTGCCATAGTTCCGACCTTGTTTTCCTTTCCCTTTGCACCAATTATCCGAGTTGGAACCTTGGGTGTTGGCTCAGAAATCCCCTGTCTGATCATTCACCGCATAAGTATCCTCTTTATAGTAGCATTCCTCAACCGATGGTGGATTCCTAGTGAAATAATTCATAGCATTTCGGTTCTCATCTGAGCCGTCTCCTCACGAATATTATCGGCAGATTGAACTGTAAAAGTGCTCATCCCAGTGTCTGACTTTCTAGTGCTCCAAGCTTTGTTATTCTGGGAGATGTTCTCCAATTTCTCAGCGATCTGCTCAAAAGTACACTCACCATATGAACCTCCAGCGATAGTATCAAGCACAGCCTTATTGTTGTCATCCTGACCTCTGTAGAAGTATTCCTTCAATGACTCATCATCAATGCGGTGATTCGGAACACTTCTTATGAATGCAGTGAACTTATCCCACAAACTACTCACAGAATCTCCAGGTAGTGCCACGAAGTTGTTGAGTTTATGTTTGTGGTTCAACTTCTTTGACAATGGAAAGTACTTGGCCATGAACACCTTGTGCAATTGATCTCATGTATGAATGAAGTTATATGGAAGCTTAGAAAGCCATACCGCAGCATCACCGGTCAAAGATAGAGGAAAGATTCTCAACCTTCCTTTGGATTCAACGGTATTGAAGTCGACCTTGTAGCTATCACGCAACTTTGGTTTTGGTGGAATATGTAATATCAATGTTTCACCAAGTAGATTTTCACCATGAACTTGAGCATTCTCATTAACAATCCCAGGAGGTTGCAACTCAACACCATCACCTATATTTCCCCCAATTGGATTAACTGGGACCCCTTGATTATTCATTCTTCTCAAAGTTCTGCATAACTCTGGATCTTATGGGGTTAATTGTTTGCCTCGACTCTGTGTACTTGGCACACACTAGAGTAGAAACCTGAGAGAAACAAAAACAAAAGAAAAAGTAAAATTAGGAAATAATTGACTAAAGTTCAATAATGTAGTTAAACTTAATCGAAAAGCCTTATTCCCAGGCAGCGGCGCCAATTACACCTCCCTAAAGAAGTATAAGTGATCGCTATCAAGTAAAGAACCCAACTTGGAGGTTGGGGTCGATCCCACGAGGAATATGGTTCAGACTTAAACTTAACTCACTATTATATTCATTTAGTCAACTTATTTTCGAGACAAGTAAGTAAAGAGGGGGGGGGGGTTTGTGTAACAAATAAATGATTGTAGTTTAGGGAACAAGTGAGCAAGATTCAAACTTTGATTGTTATCAATGAGAGAGAGAGACTAGGGTGTATGTGTTCCCCATTAGCTCATAATGCGGTAATCCTAGTAATAATAATCCTTTCCTAGTGTATCACATGCAAAGTGGTAAGTTATGTAACCCTAAGTCCTTGGTCCGGCAAATAGAGAATTTAACTCCGCACCTTGGTCCAGCTACATGTGTATAATTTACTAACCCTTACCTTTACCTCATATTAGACATCACATCAATGAATGTCTTACTTTTCACCCTTGCACCAATTGACATTAGACTATTAGATAGTATCACACTAAATCTATGTTGATAATTCTTTTTTTATTAACTACCTCCTTGGTCTGGCAAGTAGCAACAAGGCAAGTTCTAACGTTTGTCACCGTTAAAAAGACTTTTAAATAAAAGAATTATCAATGCATGCAACAACACTATTCAAGAATTACTTAGTTACTATTCATACTTTGTTAATCACTCATGGTTCCCACAACCCTAGTTGTGGATTTAGTTACCCATATTAGCAAGAACACAAATCATATTTTTAGAAGAAGAATTCATGAACTTACGTAATAAGTAGAAAAAACCCGAAATCTCCAATTGAAATTCAAAGAAAGAATCTTTATAAACCGAAATTAGGAAATCAAACTGCTATAGTTTGCAAGTTAATTCCCAAGAAAATACCAAGAACTAACGTTCAACAGTAGTGGCTAACCCCCAAAAACGAGGTTTACATACCCTATTTATAGAAAATATAGTCCCAAACAAAAAGGAAACGAAATAAGGAAATAAATTACTGGACGTGGCTTTAATCGACGAGACTGACCTATGGACCGTGGATCGACCTACAGTCCGTAGGTCCCTTCCGTAGCCCAAGACTTAGACTTTTTCCACAGAGGTTGGAACCTTCAACTTTCTGATGCAAATGACGGACCTGCAGAACGAATTGTAGCATGACCTACGGTCCATGGTCCCCTCTCATGGCTCCACACTTAGAACTTTTCATTAGGTACTAGAACTCATACTTTCTGATACAAATTGCGTACATGCAGGATGGCCCGTAGGTCGACCTACGGTCCGTCAATGGCCACCGTGGTTCCATACTTGGTCAAGACTTCCCTCGTGCTCCATCTACGCCATTAACCTATAGAGCATGACTGGACCTACGGTTCGTAGGTCACCTCCGTAGGTGACACCTTCTGCAGAAATTCAGTTATTTTCTCTCTCAACCTCGTCCAAGGCTATTTCCTGCAAATATAACACAAAAAACATTAATTCTGATACAAAATGGCCCTAGACACACACAAATCTTAAGTGAAATTTATTAAAAATATCGTAAACTCACGGTATATCAGCCAACAGAATTGGCGTGCCCCGACCTAGCTCACCCAATTTTGCATAATCTTGGCCTCCTAAGCAATCCAATGGGTGACTCTAGCTCCACTTGGCTAACCACCAAGTCAGTTTTGCGATGGTACTGCCCATCGCCAAGTGGGTCAAGGCAACATAAGTGTTTTCCTTCAACTATTTCCAATGTATGATAGGCCCTTCCCAATTTTCCTTGACGTTGACCTACACGTTTAGCTCTAGTTTACCTTACTAGTTTTTGGGGTGTTACAATATCTCCCCCTTGGAAACCTTCATCCTCGAATGACGATCTAGAATCCTTACGGAGATAAAGACTCAAGACTAGCATCCCATCATGCATGCATCATCAAAATAATGTGCAATTCAAAGGAGGAAACTTCAACTCTGTTGAAAACATAATCAATGCAACACGAGGAAGTAGGAATTACATCTAACAACCCATTATGCATGAAACTTGATATTTCTCATATTTATAGGAGGAACTACCTTCTCCACTAAAAGCATGCTCAACACAATATCATGGAGCCAATATGCAATTACTCTCAAAACCATACTAAAGCATGTTCATTAACTCATCTCATGAAATCAAATAGGCAAATCATACTCAATGCACAACAACACGAGTAAAATCAATCATAAAAATTCATTTTCTTACTAAACATAAATTTCATCAAGAACATGCATAACATAAAGAAATCATGGAAAAGCTGATATATCACACATGACTCCTAAAACACTAAAACTTAAGAGGAAATAATTACCTCAAGCTTGAATAGGAGTAGAAGCAAAGAGATGAGGATATCGAGACTTTATATTGGCCTCGGCCTCCCAAGTAGCACCCTCAACTACATGATTTCTCCATAAAACCTTCACGGAAGCTATTTTCTTGTTTCTCAATCTCTTGACTTGTCGGTATAGGATCTCTACCGGAACCTCTTCATAGGAAAGGCTTTCATCAACTCCCAACCCTTTTAAGTGAATAATGGATACAGGATCTCCAATACACTTCTTAAGCATAGAAACATGAAATATCGGATGAATTGAAGTCAACTCATTTGGCAAATCCAACTCATAGGCAACCTTCCCAATACATTGCAAAATTTGATATGGGCCTACATATCGGGGACTAAGTTTTCTTTTCTTGCCAAACCTTTTCACACCATTCATGGGTGAGATTTTCAAATAGACCCAATCATTAACTTGAAATTCTAGATCCCTTCTTCTCACATTGGCATAAGATTCTTGTCTACTTTGAGCCATTCTCAACCTCTTTCTAATGAGCCGAACTTTCTCAATGGCTTCATAAACTGATTCGAGACCAATAAGAGCAATTTCACCTACCTCAAACCAACCAATCGGAGACCTATATTTCTTACCATACAAGGACTCAAAGGGAGCCATACTGATACTAGAGTGATGACTATTATTGTAGGCAAACTCTAACAATGGCAAGTGGTCATCCCAATAACTTTTGAAATCTATAACACATGCCCTTAACATATCCTCGAAAGTTTGGATGGTACGCTCCGCTTTCCCATCGGTTTGGGATGAAAAGCCGTTCTAAGCTTAACTTTAGTACCAAGCCCTTTTTGGAATGACTTCCCAAAGTGTGAAGTAAATTGAGTACCCGATCCGAAATAATAGATAAAGGAACCCCATGTAACTTCACTATCTCACTTATATACAACTTGACATAGTCTTCCGCCGAATGAGAAACCTTGATGGGAATGAAGTGGGCTGATTTTGTCATCTTATCTATAATGACCCAAATAGAATCATGTTGCCTTCGAGTGCGAGGCAAACCCATAATAAAATCCATATTCACATCTTCCCACTTCCAAGTGGGAATACTTATATTTTGGGACAAGCCTCCCGGCCTTTGATGCTCAACCTTGACTTGTTGACAGTTAGAACATTTGGCTACAAATCCTGCAATATCTCTCTTCATACCATTCCACCAATAGACTTACCGTAGATCACGGTACATCTTGGTGGCTCTCGGATGAATAGAATACCGAGAACTATGAGCCTCCTCTAAAATTTTCTCCCTCAAACCATCAACATCCAGAACACATAATCGACCTTGGTACCTAAGTACCCCATATCCCCGTTGGGAGAAGGCCTCAATGGACTTCTTGAGTACCGACTCTTTCAACTCAACTAATATAGGATCAAGATCTTGCTTAGACTTCACATCCATCACAAAGGACAATTCGGAGCCATTATGGACCATGACACTACCCTTGGTGGAATCCACTAGTTGGACACCTAGCCGGCCAATCTATGCACCTCATGAACTAACTCTTTCTTTTCATTCTCTACATGAGCCACACTACCCATGGATAATATACTTAGTGCATCCGCTACAACATTAGCTTTGTCGAGGTGGTAAAGGTCACTCATGTCATAATCCTTCAAAAGTTTTAACCACCTTCATTGTCGGAGATTCAAGTCCTTTTGACTAAACACATATTGAAGACTCTTGTGATCGGTGAAAACATCCACATGGACTTCGTACAAGTAATGTCTCCATATTTTCAGGGAAAATACTACTGTCGTTAATTCAGGATCATGGGTAGGATAATTCTTCTCATGTACTTTAAGTTGCCTTGAAGCATGCCATCACTTTCTCATTTTGCATGAGGACACATCCCAACGCCACTCTAGAGGTATCACAATATATTACAAAATCATTTGTACTTTTCGGTAAGGTCAATAACGAAGCAGATGTAAGTCTATCTTTCAACTCTTGGAAGCTTTTCTCACAACCCTCCAACCACTCAAACTTAGCTTTCTTTTGAGTCAAATCCATCAATGGAGAAGCAATGGAGGAAAACCTCTCAATAAACCTCCTATAGTAACCGGTAAAACCCAAAAAACTTCTATTGTCGAAAGGAGTTAGAGGTCTAGGACAACTCTTGACCGTATCTGTCTTCTTCGGATATACCTCAATACCCTCACTTTACACAATATAACCAAGGAAAGCTACGGGTCTTAACAAAAATTCACACTTGCTAAACTTTGTAAAAAGTTATTTGTCCTTAAGAACTTGCAACACAATTCTAAAATGGTCCATATGTTCATTCTCACTCCTTTAATAGATCAAAATATCATAGATAAAGACAATCACAAACATATCAAGGTATTGTCTAAACGCCCTATTCATCAAATCCATAAATGCCGCTGGGGGATTTGTCAACCCAAATGACATAACCATAAACTCATAGTGACCATACCGGGTCCTAAAGGTCGTCTTTGTAATATCAAACCCTCTCACCCTTAATTGGTGATAACCCGAATGAAGGTCAATTTTGGAGAAATAACTAGCCTATTTAAGTTGATCAAACAAGTCATCAATTCTCGAAAGGGGATATTTATTCTTAATGGTCACTTTATTCAATTGACGATAATCGATGCACATTCTAAGAGACCCATCCTTCTTTCTAACAAACAATACTGGAGCACCTTATGGAGAGATACTTGGTCGGATGAAGCCCTTATGTAATAAATTCCTTAGTTGCTCTTTCAACTCTTTTAACTCGGCCAGAGCCATTCTATAAGGAGGAATGGAGAGAGATTGTGTATCAGGAAAATGTTTAATACCAAAATCTATTTCCCGCTCGTGAGGAAACCGGGCAAATCATCGGGGGAAAATTCCAGGAACTCATTCACTACCAGAACCGACTCTAGAGAAGGGGTTTCGGACTTAACATCCATCACCCTAATAAGATGGTAAATACACCCTTTGGAGATCATTTTCTTATCTTTAAGACAAGAAAAAAATTGACCTCTAGGGATAGAATTTCCCCCCTTCAACTCTAAAATAGGCTCATTTGGAAATTGGAATTAAACCACCCGAGTCCTATAATCTATAAAGGTATAACATGCATGCAACCAATCCATACCCATAATCACATCAAAGTTTAACATGTCTAACTCTACCAAATCCACCAAGGTAACTTTATGGGACAAGGAAATGGGACAACTTCTATAGACTCATCTAGCCACCACCGAGTCACCAACCGATGTAGAGACCGAAAAAGGTTCTACTAACACTTCGTGGCGTATTTCAAACTTCATGGCCACAAAAGGTGTCACAAAGGACAAAGTAGCACCGGGATCTAATAAGGCTTATACATTAATAGAAAACACTTTTAACATATCGGTCACCACATTCGGGGAGCTCTCTTGGTCACCTCAGAATTGAAGAGCATAAAAGTGGTTTTGCTTTTGCGCATTGGAGTTTGAACTGCTTGGAGGAGCTTGTTTGCCTTCTCTCCCCTTGTCCATGAGTACCGAACAATCTCTCATCTTGTGGCCACTTTTTCCACAACCATAGCACCCATCCGATCCAACTAGGCACTTGCCATCATATTTTCTACCACACTTTGCACAATTAGGCCTAGCAATATAAGAACCACCAACATTGCCTCCTTGAGGGTTAGGGTTAGACACAGTATCCTTGTTGACCCTTGGAGCACTAGAGGAGCCTTGGTTGGAAGACCTTTGTTTGAACCTTGGTTAACCTTGTCCATCGGACCTAGCCTTGGAGAAATTCCTATCACCAGTTCTAGCTCTTTTCACCTCCCTATTCTTTTCTTGGAGTTTCTCATCCTCCTTTTGCTGGGCATACACCATAAGACGTGAGATATCCATATTATCATGAAGCATTGCCGAACGACATTCTTTTCTTACCAACCTAGACACACCCATCAAGTACCGCTCATCATATCCCTAGAATCTTCCACCAAAGCCGGAGGATACTTGGATAATTGAGTAAACTTTATAGAATACTCTTGAACACTCATACCTCCTTCATGAAGGTTAATGAATTCTTCAACCTTAGCTTCCCTCAATTCTCGGGGAAAGAACCTATCAAGGAACGCCAATTTGAACACTTCCCACTCTATTGGATCCGCTCCTACCGGCCTATCATTCTTCCATTGAGTATGCCATACTTGAGTCACACCCTTCAATTGGTAAGCGGCTAACTCCGCTTTCTCTACCGAAGTCACCCTCATGGCATCAATTATTGTATAAACCTCTTCCACAAATTCTTAAGGATCCTCTCCCACTTTGGAACCACGAAACTCGGGAGGGCTCATTTTTGCAAAATCCCTCAATCTAGAAGCCGCGGAATTCATATTAGGATTGACCGGAGCTACAACTTCTCTATTGGCTTGAGCCGTCACAACTTGAGCCAACATTTTGAAAGCCGTTCTAAACTCCGCATGGGTCACATTCTGAACCACGGGATCAACTGGAGCTTGGTTAACTTGAGGAGCTTGATTTCTGAAGAATTGTACCTCTTAATTATATAATTGTCACGACCCAAGGGTACCCCATAGACGTAACAAGGCACATAGAACCCCAAAAGGCACCATATAAGCCACTTAGCATATCATAACATAAAGCATTAAATCAATAAAAGTAAAAACACATTTAAGTCCAAAAATCTTTATAAAGGAAAGCGGAAGTCTGGACTTGTCTCAATTAGATATCTATTAGAATAGTTCAAATGAAAAGGGACATAGCCCATACAACATAGTCCGAAAATGAAATACTAGAAATGAAACTCAAAGTGAAAAATCCATCCTCGACTCATGAGGACTCACCACAAGCAAGGAGAATAGCCGAATCCAAGCTTGAACCAAATGATAGCCGCCTTAAGAATCGCACCCTACACTTGGGGAAAATGTAGGAAAATATGGGTTAGTACAAAAATGCACTAAGCATGATAGTACACAAAATCATGAAAACATGCTAAAAGGGATATTTTAGTTGCATGCATGCAATTTACTAAGTTAAAGCATCATTTTGAAGATAATGGAAAATCATAAGTTATAAGTGTAATCAACTCATAAATCATCATACATTGAAAGGAACATACCCTAATTACCCTCAAAGCATACTTGTGCAATGCATGAATAAGATCTCATAATCCCACCCATACTAAGTAAGGCTTCTTGAGTAACTATATTTCATATTTCATATTCTTATTCATACTATCATAAAAGGAGATTATCCTTAACCGACATAGACCATGTGAGCTTAACATGGAATCCGATGTCTACCCCACACTAAAAAGGGGTTGTCCTACTTGCCTAAGGTAGAACCATACTCTTAGCTTAGGTGGATCCACTAGATAAAGACCTATGAGGGCACATAGATTATGTGATAAGGGGATTTCTACTAGAAAACCCAGCCTCTACTATCGTGAGGGCTTCCATCCCAAGATATTACTCCTAGAAACCCAGCCTCTAGTATCGTGAGTCTAACACCCCGACTTTTCAAAACATCTAAATTAACTCGTACCTAATTGGAAAGACAAAGAGGATGAGTAATAAATTAAGAATGATATGGTATGTCATATTTTAAGTGTTCTAGGGTTGTATCTCAAGTTTTGAAGTTAGATAAGTCGCAAAATAAAAGTTGGCGAAAGTTATCGTAAGTTCCTTTTTAAAGATTTCTCTGAAATTTTGGTCAAATGTCTTGGAACTTTTCTCTCAATCTATAAAGATTTATGGGGCCCACGACCTCTCGAATCGAAGGTCTACGAGTCTAGTTTCCAACGCATCAAACCGTTTGTTCATACAACTTCAGAATAGAGAGATATTTGCGTTTTTGCGATATTGTGCAAACAGGCACGTGAGGTGGGTCCCCTAGGTCGGTGGAAGCTTATAAGATTGCATCTTCTTCATTTTCTTCATTCCAACTCATAAGAAACCTACAAAAAATAGAGAATTACTCCTCAAATCATCCTTGTGTTTTCATGATCTTTTCTTGGCTCCTTAACAAAAATTTCCATACGTCGCGAGCTCGTCGTTTTGGTATAATTTTCACAGTGAATAAGACGGTGTTGCTCCGTGGAGGTTGTGTTAGTAGGATTTTTTTTAGTGTTTTGATTTATTCAAGTGTTCTGGGCGTGTAAAGAAAGGTAGGAACCATCTTTTTAGTAGTTTATGGATACCTTAGGTCTTGGATAGTAATTTATGATAGGAATCCGTATCGATTGTCGTAGTAAATTTATCCATAATTACTGATTGATTTTACCTTTTTCTTTAGTTTTGTAGTGGTGCGGACAGAGGTATTTTCAGCATAAATTATAAAGGAAAAGGTATGTTAAGGCTATTCCCTTCATTCGGCATGTTTCCTTAGAGCTTGGGAGTGATATAGTAGGGTAGTTAATGTTGGTGATATTGTAGATGTAATTGTGAATGGTTGGCTGATTGAGTGGTTATAAACCCTCATTATAGGGACTCATAATCAATTAAGAACGACCCTAAGTTAGGAACGACTTGGAAACTATATATATATATATATATATATATATTATAGCTAAATTGATCGTCTTTAGCTGATTCAATTGTTTGTTGTCTCCCTTGGGGCTATTGTGGTTAGCTGTTGAGCTTTGAACTGCCTATGGGGGGCAATGATGTTGTCTAATAGGACTATGTTATTGCCTAAGAGGGCTATGTGTTGCTCACGGGGCTATATTGATGCCAAAGAATGTTATGTGTTGCCTACGGGGTTATTTTGATGCCAAAGAGGGCTATGTGTTGCCTACAGGGATATGTTGATGTAAAAGAGGGCTACGTGCAGCCCACAGAGCTTTGATGTTTCCTAAGAGGGCTATGCGCTTCCTACGGGGATATATCGTTGCCAAGAAGGGCTATGTGACTTCTTACAAAGACAAGGGGCTACCGATAGAGTTATGTAGATTGATTTGGCACCTTCTATGCTTAGGGGGCCTAGGTAGGTGGTATGTTGTTTGTACCTACCGAGCTTATGAGGGCTTGGTTAGGTTGTTGTTTGATCATTTTTTGTACTTTTTAGATTCAGTAGTGGGTTAGCATGCTTATATAAGTTTTGATTTCCTTACCTGATTGCTTTTGGTATATTATTTAACTTGCTCCTTTAGTCTATAGCCTTTCATACTCTGTAAATTATTTTGTACTGATGCCCCATTGCCTAGGGGCGCTGCATTCATGTATGCAGGACCCAACAGATGACCTAGTATAAACCTCCTTACCAGCAGTATTGACTTCTATCTGTTTGGCTAGCGCCTTTCCTTCGGAACTGCCAAAGTTGGGAGGTTTTTTAGCTTTTGTTGTATATATTTTTATGGGTAGGCTGGGACCCTGTCCCACCAATCCTTACTACTCTTAAAGGCTTGCAGACTAGTGTGTGAGGTGTATAGCTACGTTATGGCCATGCTGGCCTAGTTTGTTGGTTTGCTGAAGCTTGTGAGTTGTTTGATGTATTGTCTTGATATATACCTGCTTCCAGTTTAGGTATAGATATCATGGTGGCCTCGACAGCCCAATCAGGACTTCTGTGCTAATTGGCTATTTCTTTATATGAACTCTTGGTAGTAGTTGTTTCTTTTATAGATCTGTTGACAGGGATCTTGCCAACCGAGGGCTTAGTCTTAAGTCGAGATATACTTGTTTGTTTTCTTGATTGCGTGTGGCTGCCATGTGCTAGTACCAAATGATTCAGTAGGGTCGGCTTGGGCCTGAGTTCTGGCATTAGAAGCTAGTTGCTCCCCTTGAGTTTGGGGTGTGACAAACTTGGTATCAGAGCAACGTCTTATCCTAGGGAATCTACAGGCCGTGTCTAGTAGAGTGTTGTTTATAAATGTGTTGTGCACCATATTCGATAAGCAAGAAGATACCGGGCATGTTAGAATTACTATCCTTCTTTTGCTCACCTCGTGCTATAGAGCAGTGTCTTAAGGGTTGAGGTTTATGGCTTATAATTTGATATTTTTATGCAGATAGAGATGGCTAACACCAGACAGACCACAACTAGCTAGGGGCTAGATACAGCTGCAGGCGAAGATACTGGCAAGGTACCACAGGTGGAAGTAGCCTATTGTGAGACCCAGTGGCAGACATCTTCTCAACCCCCTATAGCTTCTCCACTGCTTCAGGAGCCTCCGAGGGCTACAGGACCCCCGACTCTACCAACAGTACCACATCTAGTTCCTCATATTCCATCTGACTAGGATTTCGAGAGTGCAGTATGTATGTTAGCATAGTTAGTAGTTGCACAGCGCCAGCTAGTTGCGTCAGATGTTGCCGGACCTTCTGAAAAGCCCGAAAGTTCAAGAGTTCATGAATTTCTTGCCTTGAATCCTCCACAGTTTATAGGGACAGATCACAGAGAGGACCCTCAGCACTTTGTTGATCAGCTTCATAGGATCTTCAGAGTCATGCATGCCTCAGCGACTGAGTCAGTTGAGTTAGCAGCATTTCGATTGCGTGATGTTGTAGTATTATGGTACGAAAGTTGGGAGAGATATAGGGGAAAAGATACATCTCTACCCACTTGGGATAGCTTTACAGAAGCTTTCATAGATAACTATTTTCGTCGAGAGATTAAGGATGGCCGGGTAAAAAAGTTTCTGAACCTCTGACATGGCAACATGAGTGTTCGAGAGTACGGGCTGAGATTTGATTCAATTGCTAGATATGCACCAGCATTTGTTGATATGATGCATGATAGGGTGCGTAGATTTGTGGGAGGCCTTGACTTAGATATATCGACGCTTCTTCTACCGCTGCACTAAATGATAATATGGATATCTCGCGAATTGGGCCTTTGCACAACGCATAAAGGATCACCGACATCTACAGTATATGAGTGAAAGGGTCAAGAAAGAGAGACAGAAGAGGACTAGGCCCGTTGGTTCACCGGGAGATTTTTAGGGTGGTCCCAGACCCCGATATTCTAGTAGGCCACCTAGACCTCCACCACAACAGTTCCAGGGTAGTATATTTGATCATCAAAGACAGTCAGGCCCAGGTGAGGGTTCACGAGCATCAGGCTCTCATCAATAGAGGGGTTCAGGCCAGGCTAGGACAGCACTGCAGCGTTGCACTACTTGCGATAGGATGCATTTTGAGAGGTGCAGGCAGGGTTCCACAGGTTGTTATTCTTGTGGACAGTAGGGGTATGGGTGGAGGAACTGCCCGACCATAGGTCAGGGAGGTATAGGTCAGTCGATCGGGTCAGTAGTAGATTCCTCCTCATCAACATAGTCTATATGGCGTGGACCCCAGACTTCAGCAGGTAGAGGCAGATGCGGAGGTAGAGAGGGAGCATCTAGTTCTGGTAGTGACTAGAACCGTACATATTCACTAACCGGCCGACAGGTCTCAAAGTCATCACCAGATATTGTGACAGGTGCATTAATTATTTGCTCTCATTGTGTTTATGTAACACCCCGAAATGCTAACCAAGAGTCGCTTGTCGATACACCATTGCTTAATCACTACTGTATGTTTTACTCTCATTTTGGAAACTTGAAATGTTGTGATATTTGCAAACTTGCTTAACATAAATTGTGATCGTAATTTAAGATATTGTATTGGGGTATTTGCATAATATTCTAATTAGAATTATGTATAAATTGAAAGGGAGGTGAGGGTTATACATATAGGTATATATGTATGCATTTTGGGCAGCCACCTTTTGGAGGCAGTTGTGCATGTGATAAACATCACTATTGAGACTATATGTTTACACCTCCTCTATAGTGAAATTCGTGTTCCTTAGCTCTAAAAACCCGGTGAATTCTCTCTAACCATATTACTCTCAAAATCACAAGAGAAAAACTTGGACCTTTTGGCTGGAATTCGAGATACACCCTTCTCATTGGTGAGTAGTCGAAATTTGTTTTTGAGCTAAGTAGTGTTTAGTACTTTTGGAATATCCCGTTCTCTATAACTCATGTTTCAATGAATAAATATATTTTGGAAAGCTAATTCGTATACCTACAACTCTTATGTTTATGTAAAACTCTAATTTAGCTGTTATGGATTTGAAATATGGGACGCAACATAGGACAAGTTCTGTCCAGATTTCGGATTTAGAAATCCTGTATGAACAACTGTTAGTGTATCGATGATATCTTTCTGTACAAAATATATTTTGCGGTGATTCTTGATTGTTTGCAACCTTAAGAGATGTACCTACATCTTTCATGAAGGATATACAGTCCAGTTTTGCCGTTTTCCTTTTCAAATCTAAGTTGCGACATGAGGTACTAGGCTGACCAGAATTACAGTTTTGGGAGCATAGTCATATTTGTACAGGCTAAGCTTACTTGTGATGATAATCCTGTTTTACATTAACATTATTGAGCTACTAGGGATTAAAGAAGTTATTTAATTTTATTTTAAGGTTGTATATATTCATGAACAAGTTGAGGACCTTGATACGTTGGTTGGTCTACGGTTTTAACTCTTGAAGTTGTGTTGGACTGTTTCTAAGCTAAGCACTGAGGTTTGTGTATAAACTTGTACTTGCACTCTTTTAACTGCTGGTATATCTGAAAGTTGATCTTGGTACCTTGGTTACCTCTTGTCACTTTGCATTGTCGTGTTGGTATCCTTCAAGAAGTTAAAGACTCTTGTGTAACTCGCCCACTTGTATGGATTGTTTGATCACTTGGCACTCTGGTTGGGACCTTATCCTTCTTGTGGCTGTGCCTTTGTCACTATTGGCATGCCTCTTGATTCGGATCATTTGTCATCTTGACTCTGGATTGTTAGTCCGTCTTAAGAATGGAAGTTGTCCATTTTAAGTACGAACTAGAAAGCCATTTTTAATATGGTTCTTGGTTCTCTTGATTATTGGGTTTTGACCCTTCTTGATACAGGGCATCGGCCCTTCTTGATACCTGCTTGTGCTTGGTGTGACGACATGATGTATATATTAAGCGTGCCTTGTTGTTGAATCTCTTGGAAAACTGTGCTATGAGCGTTCTTGACATTTGGATCTTTAAATATCGAACTTGAAACTCTTTATATATTGTTTACTTGATTTATTTATTATGTTCAATTATGCTGCCCATGACTTGAGAAAGGTAACTTGGTGAAGCTGAGGGCTCCGAACCTATAGTTTTTGCACCACTAAGCTATATGCTTAGCGATAGTTGTGTCTATCGTAGGGAATGTTCGAGAGGATGCATGAAGCTGGCCATTGGAGATGGAGATTTTGAGAGCCTTAAGGAAGATCACATTTGCATATAGGCATCTATATTTTGTATAAACCTTGGAACTTGTACATGATCTATGTGTTGTTTATTTACATCAAATTTTGAGGACTAGTTTGATCATGTCACCATGGGTTGTAATATAAGTATGTCTATGTGTTTTATTCTTTTGGGCTGTGTAAACCCAAGTCTTGTAATATACGAAATTTACTATTAGTTTTGAATGTTTGTGTGAAGCATGAACCGACTGATTTCGGTACTCGAAAGTTGGTAATATTCTTGTTATCTCATCCTTAAATGTGAGGATAATATATGCATGAAAAGCTCATTAGTTATTTGCTTAAATTATTCTGGGAGGGTTTTTCTGTCATAAGTTAAATTCCGCGTCATGTCAATTTTAACATCAAATAAATGTTTAAATGGGCAAGATGTATATCCTTAACTAAAGTATTCGTTATGAACCTACTCCCTCTACTAGATTAAAATCAATATGGCCATAGTTAACCTCTTTTATATGTCGCAAGTATTTAATTAGATTTCTTGTTTAAGTGGTAGTATCATTTCGAAAGGGTCGCTACAGTTTATGCTTTGATAGATCCTGGATCTACGCTATCTTATGTTACCCCATTTATTGCGGGGAAGTTATGTATAGTAGCAGAGTCATTAGATCGACCCTTTATTGTATCTACACCAGTTGGTGAGTCTATTATTGCCAAGAGAGTCTATCGAGATTTCACGGTAGAAATTATCGACCGTCAAACCTCTGTAGACCTGGTAGAGTTAGAGATGGTCGATTTCGATGTCATTATGGGTATGGACTGGTTAGCGTCTTGTTATGCTAATGTTGAGTGTCGGACAAAGATTGTTATATTCCACTTTCCAAGAGAGGCAATTCTAGAATGGAAAGGCGATACAGCAACGCCGAAAGGTAGGTTTATTTCCAATCTTAAGGTGAAGAGGATGATCACTAAGGGTTGTATTTATCATCTTGTTCGCGTTCATGATATAGATGCAGAACCACCGACTCTTCAGTCCATTCCGGTAGTTAATGAGTTTCTAGATGTATTTCGAGACGAGCTTCCTAGTATCTCTCCAGAAAGGGAAATTGATTTTGCTACTAATATTCTACCAGGTACACAACCCATATCTATCCCTCCTTATAGAATTGCTCATGTTGAGCTGAAGGAGTTGAAGGATCAGCTAAAAGATTTGCTTGATAAAGGCTTTATCAGGCCTAGTGTTTCACCATGGGGTGCACCAGTATTATTTGTGAGAAAAAAAGATGGCTCGCTGAGGATGTGTATCGATTATCGACAGCTGAACAAGGCTACTATAAAGAATAGATATCCCCTTCCGAGGACCGATGACTTGTTTGATCAACTACAAGGTGTTAAGTACTTCTCGAAGATTGATTTGAGATCAGTAGAAAGATATTCCGAAGACAGCTTTTAGAACTAGATATGGGCATTTTGAGTTTTTGGCTATCTTTTGGATTGCCAATGCCCCGGCAGTGTTTATGGACCTAATGAATAGTATATTCTGTCCTTATCTAGATACGTTTGTGATTGTATTTATTGATGATATTTCGGTCTATTCGCATTCAAAAGATAAGCATGCAGATCATTTGCGAGCAGTCCTTCAGGTTCTTCGAGAGCAGAAACTTTACGCAAAGTTCCCTAAGTGTGAGTTTTGGTTGAGCTCTATGGCTTTCCTAGGCCATATTGTATCAGATGCAGGCATTACGGTTGATACACAAAATATTGAGGCCATAAAGACTTGGCCCAGACCCATGACTCCGATTGAGGTTCGTAGTTTCTTAGGATTAGTTGGGTACTATAGAAGGTTTGTAGAGGGGTTTTCTTCAATTTCAGCACCATTAATGAAGCTGACTCAAAAATTAGCTACGTTTCAGTGGACTGAGGCTTGCGAGCATAGTTTCTAGGAGCTGAAGGATAGGTTGACATCAGCACCAGTTCTAGCATTGCGAGAAGGTTCAAAGGGCTATGTGGTGTACTACGATGCTTCTTGTGTTAGGTTGGGATCTGTTCTAATGCAACATGGTAAGGTTATCACATATGCTTCAAGGCAGTTGAGGAAGCATGAGAAGAACTATTGACCCACGATTTAGAGTTGGCTGCAGTTGTGCATGCGTTAAAGATCTGGAGACACTATTTGTATGGCGTTCATGTTGACATCTTCACAGATCATAAGAGCCTTCAATATATCCTTATACAGAAGGATTTAAATCTGTGACAACGTCGATGACTTGAGATACTGAAAGACTATGACATGTATATTTTATATCATCCAGGAAAGGAGAATGTGGTAGCTGATGCCCTCAGTCGAAGATCTATGGGTAGTTTATCCTATTTAGGTGTTGAGAAACGTGAGCTAGCGCGAGAACTTCATTAGTTAGCTAGATTGGGAGTCAGATTTTTAGAGGTAGACGATAGTGGGGTCACAATTCAGGACACAACCGTATCATCTCTAGTTGTGAAGGTAAAAGCATGGCAACAGGAGGATCCTGGCTTAGAGAAGCTCAGAGCCAAGGCTCAAGATAAGAAGTCTTTAGCATTTGATATAGCAGGAGATGGAGTCCTCAGATATAGCGGTCGATTGTTTGTTCCGAATGTTGTAGGGCTTCGACATCAGATTATGGAAGAGGCATATCATTCCCATTATTGTATTCACCCTGGTTCGACGAAGATGTACCATGATATTAAGGAGATCTATTGGTGTCACGGGATGAAGAAGGACGTTGCTGAGTTTGTGGCACAGTGTCCTAACTGCCAACAGGTGAAGGTTGAGCATCAAAAGCCCGCTGGGCTAGTCCAAGAGATAGACATTCCTTTGTGGAAGTGGGAAGAAATTAATATGGACTTTATTACAGAGTTACTTCGATCGCGTCGTAAGTTTGACTCTATTTGGGTAATTGTTCACAGACTAACAAAATCAGCCCACTTCTTACCAGTCAAAACTACTTTCACAACTGAAGATTATGCAGGGCTTTACATCCGAGAGATTGTTAGGTTGCACGGCATCCCAATATCTATTATCTCGGATAGAGGAGCACAATTTACCGCTAACTTCTGGATGTCTTTCCACAAAGGATTAGGGACGCAAGTTAATCTCAGTACCACCTTTCACCCTCAGACAGATGGCCAAGCTGAACGCACCATTTTAACACTTGAGGACATGATACGGGCATGCATGATGGACTTTAATGAAAGTTGGGATGACCACTTACCTCTTATTGAGTTCGCATACAATAATAGTTATCATTCCAGCATCGAGATGGCACCTTATGAGGCTTTGTATGGTCAAAAATGTACATCCCACATTGGATAGTTTGAGGTAGATGAGTCAGGATTGATTGGACCTAATTTAGTACAGCAGACAGTGGAGAAGGTTAAGATCATTCGGGAGAGGTTGCTAATATCTCAAAGTAGACAAAAGTCATAATCAGTTGTGCGATGAAGGGGCTTAAAGTTTTGTGTCGATGACTGGGTATTCTTAAAAGTCTCGCCTATGAAAGGTGTTATGATATTTGGCAAGAAATGAAAGCTTATTCCAAGATTCATTGGGCCATACCAGATCCTTCGGAGGGTAGGACGAGTGGCTTATGAGTTAGAATTGCCTTCAGGGCTAGAATTTGTTCATCCAGTTTTCTATGTATCGATGCTACAGAAGTGTGTCGGAGACCCTTCTCGGGTTGTCCCAGTTGAGGATGTTCAAATCACAGAGGAGTTGTCCTACGAGGAAACTCCAGTTGCCATATTAGATCAACAGGTCCGTAAATTTAGGACCAAAGAGGTGGCTTCGGTTAAAGTATTGTGGAGAAACAAGAATAGAAAAGAGGTGACCTGGGAAGCTGAGGATGGCATAAGGTCCAAATATCCTCACTTGTTTCATACCCCAGGGTGATGGCATATCCGTTTATATTAGTGCAGTGAGGTAAGATACCTATCTAATTTTTTTATATTATTGCTTATTATTATGGTTGTTGTGGTTATATTTTGCTCGCACTATTATTGCGAAGCTATAGTGCTTAGCTATTTATGTCGTCCTGTGAGACGCCTAGGTTAGAATTTATACGTTTCAGGTTCTTGGATAGTCACATTTACAAAGGATACTCTACCTAAATTTTTGCAACTCCTAAGGACTTAACCGCGTGACTCATATTTTTCATTCGAGGACGAATGTTTCTAAGGGGGGAAGGATGTAACACCCCGACTTTTTGAAATGTCTAAATTAACTCGTACCTTCTTGGAAATACAAAGAGGGTGAGTAATAAATTAAGAATGATGTGGTATGTCATATTTTAAGTGTTTAAGGGTTGTATCTCAAGTTTTGAAGTTAGGTACGTCGCAAAATAAAAGTTGGCAAAAGTTATCATAAGTTCCTTTTTAAAGAATTCTCTGAAATTTGGGTCAAATGTCTCAGAGGTTTTCTCCCAATCTATAAACTAATTTGGTGCCCACTACTTATCGAATCGAAGGTCTACGAGTCTAGTTTCCAATGCATCAAAATGTTTATTCATATGACTTCAGAATAGAGAGATATTTGCATTTTCGCAAGACTGCACAAGCAGGCACGTGAGGTGGGTCCCCTAGGTCGGTAGAAGCTTATAAGATAGCATCTTCTTGGTTTTTCTTCATTCCAACTCATGAGAAACCCACAAAAATCAGAGAATTACTTCTCAAATCATCCTTGTGTGTTCATGATCTCTTCTTGGCTCCTTATCGAATATTTCCCTACGTCACGAGCTCGTCGTTTTGGTATAATTTTCACGGTGAATTGAGCAGTGTAGATCCCTGGAGGTTGTGGCAGCAGGCTTTTTTTAAGTGTTTTGATTTATTCAAGTGTTCTGGACATGTAAAGAAAGGTAGGAACCATCTTTTTAGCAGTTTACGGATACCTTAGGTCTTCGATAGTAATTTACGATAGGAATCCGTATCGATTGTCGAATTGTCGTAGTAAATTTATCCTTAATTACCGATTGATTTTACCTTTTTCTTTAGTGTTGTAGTGGTGCGGACAGAGGTATTTTCAGCATAAATTATAAAGGAAAAGGTATGTTAAGGCTATTCCCTTCGTTCGGCATGTTTCCTTAGAGCTTGGGAGTGATATAGTAGGGTAGTTAACGTTGGTGATCTTGTAGATGTAATTGTGAGTGGTTGGTTGATTGAGTGGTTATAAACCCTCATTGTAGGGACTCATAATCTATTAAGAAAGACCCTAAGTTAGGAACGACTTGGAATATATATATATATATATATATATTGTTTATAGCTAAATTGCTCGCCTTAAGCTTATTCAATTGTTTGTTGTTGCCCTTGGGGCTATTGTGGTTAGTTGTTGAGCTATGAACTGCCTGTGGGGGCTATGATGTTGTCTGATAGGTTTATGTTATTGCCTAAGAGGGCTATATGTTGCCCACGGGGTTATATTGATGACAAAGAGTGTTATGTGTTGCCTACGGGGCTATTTTGATGCCAAAGAGGGTTATGTGTTACCTACAGGGCTATCTTGATGCAAAAGAGGGATACGTGCAGCCCACAGAGCTATGATGTTGCCTAAGAGGGCTATGCGCTGCCTACGGGGATATATCGTTGCCAAGAAGGGCTATGTGACTTCTTACAAAGACAAAGGGCTACCGATAGGGTTATGTAGATTGATTTGGCACCTTCTAGGCTTATGGGGCCTAGGTAGGTGGTATGTTGTTTGTACCTACCGAGCTTATGGGGGCTTGGTTAGGTTGTTGTTTGATCATTTTTGTATTTTTTAGATTCAGTAGTGGGTTAGCATGCTTATCTAAGTTTTGATTTCCTTACCTGATTGCTTTTGGTATATTATGATACTTGATCATTTAGTCTATAGCCTTTCACACTCTGTACATTATTTTGTACTAACGCCCCATTGCCTAGGGGCACTGTATTCATGTATGTAGGACCCGACAAACCACCTCGTAGACCTCCTCAGCAGCAGGATTGACTTTTATCTAGTTGGCTAGCCCCTTTCCTTCGGAGCTGCCAGAGTTGGGAGGTTTGTTAGCTTTTGTTTTATATATTTTTATGGGTAGGCTGGGGCCCTGTCCCACCAATATTTCCTACTCTTAGAGGGTTTCAGACTAGTGTGTGAGGTGTATAGCTATGTTATGGCCATGCTGGCCTAGTTTGTTGGTTTGATGTATTGTCTTGATATATACCTTCTTTCAGTTTTGGTATAGAAATCATGGTCGCCTCAACGGCCTAATGAGGACTTTTGTGCTAGTTGGCTATTTATTTATATGAACTCTTGGGAGTATCTGTTTCTTTTATAGATCTGTTGACAGCGGCCTTGCCAGCCGAGGGCTTAGTTTTAAGCCGAGATATACTTATTTGTTTTCTTGATTGCGTGTAGCTGTCATGCGCTAGTAGCAAATGGTTCAGTCGGGTCGGCTCGAAACTGAGTTCTGGCATTAGGAGCCAGTTACGTCCCTTGAGTTTGGGGAGTGACTGTGAGGGCATCCATCTCATATCACTATCCAATCGGTACAAAGCATAATTCCCGTTGAGTTCATATTAAGTCTTGATTTAAGTTAATAATTATGGAAGAATGTATTGACACTCAATCCAACATAACTCCTATTAGCTCATAGATTCAATAGGTGAGAATAGTCTTTCAACCTTAGAATCATCATATTGTGAGAAAACCTTTTACATCATAGCATATTAATACATAAGTGTGTTTATGAGGATAACCTCCAACACCACAACACTAGCTCATAATCATATTCACTTTACTCTCAAAGTGTTCATAAAGCATATATACATAATTCTCATAATCATGCATAATTCTCATACTTTGCCCTTCAAGGACCATAGATCACATTCCATCAACACATCTAGAATTTCTACATTAGACATGGATATTAACATGATTCAATTAACTCAACTACTACAAGCAAAATCTCATAATATTCTTCTATAATCAACAAACCCACATCACAAGATCATAATTGAGTAATATGGGGTTTTCATGGGTTCTTGGGGAATTCAACATAAAAACCATTATAAAACATCAATTCAATCATAATACAAACTAAATCAAACATTAAAATCTTTTTTGAAGGAACCCATGACTTAGAGACAAACCCTAGCTTTTGGGGAAATTTCTATCTTTGAAATTGGGGTTTTGAAGGGACTCCATGGATGAATTCTATCCATGGATGAAGGACTACCATACCATAGCTATGAATCCCTATGAAATTGGTATGAAAACTTTGCTTTTTGAACCTTAGATCCACCTTCTTCCTTCTTCTTCTTCCTTGAAGTTCTAGAGAGAGAATTTCCTTTGGAGAGGATGAAGTTTGGGGTTTTCTTTTGGATTCAAGGGAAAATGACTTAATTGGGGGAAATTTGAGCATAAAAAGTTTATATACTTCACTAGGAAAGAGTAAAATGATTTAGTATCGATTTAGGGAAAATAACAAACGACCCCTAAGACTCTTACTTAGAAGCTACAGATCTGTACGCTTTAGCTCGCCAAGTGGACCCTTCGCTCGCCAAAATTTCCATTGTCCACATTATGGAGGCAGAAAACTAGGCAATGAGGAGTAGTCTTTGGGCGATGCACCAACGGTTGGCGAGCCCCGACCTAGCTCGCCCAATTTTGTAGAATCTTGGGCCCCCTAGGCAGTCCAATGGGCGACTCTAGCTCCACTTGGCTAACCGCCAAGTCACTTTGGCGATGGTACTGCCCATCGCCAAGTGGGTCAAGGCAACATAAGTGTTTTCCTTTAACTATTTCCAATGTATGATAAACCCTTGCCCATTTTCCTTGATGTTAACCCACACGTTTAGCTTTAGTTTAGCCTACTAGTTTCCGAGGTGTTACAATAATGCCTCAAACTTGACATCCTCTGGGCATTGTCCAATGCTTCTACCAATTGCATTAACTGTTTTTAGTCACCTCCCATGACATGTTTAGACAACAAGTCAAGTTGAGTCATCATTTTAGCCATGTTTTTATTGCGCTTATGGTACTTTTCCATTTGTTCCTTGATCATACCCTATTGTTGAAAAAATATTTGATCCTTTCTAATATGCCATGCACTGTTCACTTTTGTCATATCATCTAGCAACATTGTTTCTACATCGAACAATTGTCATATCAGCCCACCTTGAATAAGTTGATTAGCAAGCCCTTTGTTGATTGAATCAAGGCTACAATAAAAGTATTGCAGCAGAAAATATCCGAAACACCATGTGTTGGATATTGTAGAAGCAATATTTTGAACTGCAACCATGTCTTGTGAAGAGGTTCACCTCCAACTCTTTTAAAGTTTTGGAAGTTGTCCCTAAGCTTTAATATTTTTTAGGCGAGAATCTTTGTAAGAATGATTTGGTTAAATCCTCCCAAGAAATGATAGAATCATTCAGTAACTCAGCCAACCATCTAGTAGCTTACCCTGTTAAGTGGTACAAAAATAATCTAAGTTGAATAGATTCTTGTGAGATGTTCTTGAAGAAAATCGATCCAGAAATATCCACAAGGTTTCAAAGGTTTTCATGAGGATACTCATGAGCTAAACCCCCAAATATTCCTCTCATTTGGAGAAGTTGTAGCACTGTTCCGGTTACATGGAAAACTTCCCTCCCTGTTGTATGAGATAACTGAATTGCTATGTTGGTCTCCATGACATTCATGTGCATGTCATTCAGATCACCCATTTGATCATTTTCCCGTAGTGACTAGCGTCGTCACTACAACTATTGCTCATGTTTATAGCTACAAATAGGAAACTCAACAACACCAAGCAACAATCTACTACAACTAAACATGCTTACAAACTAATTTCACAAACATAATTCTTAGCCATCACTCTCCAACAACGGTGTCATTATTGATAACACTCAAATTACCCTCATGATAAGTAAGAGAATAAGTGGTCATCGTCAAAAAATATACCCAACTAACAGTCATGGTCACAAATAGTGATATAGTGTAAGGAATTCTATTAGGAAATTTAGATTGCAAATCAATTCATTGGTAGCATATAAGAAAGAAGGGTGGATGATTCCACCAAATTTACTAAAACGGGTTTGGATATCAAGTAAAACAATTAGACTAAATTTTCAGATATTCAAGCAATTAGGAAGTAGTTTAGGGGTATGGGGATTGAAATTTATGTCACAGGGGAAGTTGTGTTGCTCAATAGTGCTAAGCAATCATAGATAGGCTGAGACATCTTTGATGACTTTCGATCTCATAGTACCAATTAATAAGTTTTTCTTTGGTCTCATCTAAGTGAATTAAAAATCAACCCATTACCTTACGAATCTCTCTTTCAAGTAGATTTGGGCAAATAGATCTAAACTATAATCTCTCTTTCGAGTAAACCATAGAAATCAAACCTAAATTGCATGCATTAAACTAATTACCCACTCCAATTGATCTCTTTCGAGCATCAACCGGAGATCGAGAATAGGATTAAGTTTGCAACATTACCCCATAAACTAACCCCATGCTAATTAGCCTAAATCAACGAATGAATACCAATAAGACAGAGCAAAACACAATATCCGCATTAAATCAACATTCAACAACATAATTGCACCCCTAGAATTAGGATTTTAGCCACACATAATAAAAGGCAAAGAAATTATACCTATCAAGTTAGCAGCCATGGATATGATGAAATTAAGAAACTATAATCAACACCCACTTAGATTTAAACTTCCAATTGTCAATTTTAAGAGTGAAATTTAAAAATCCAAAACTAAGAATATTTCTCAAACAATTGAAAAGTTAATTCTCTAAAACTTATACACAGTTAGGAACTGAAATTTTCTTCCAAAAATCTGATACAATTTCTCTCTCCTTAGGGATATTTATAGTTTCCCAAAATTTAATGTGCGACCAAATCGGCGACATTAGTTGGGCTTACCAACTAGACTCGGTGGATCACCATATGTTGCCTAGCTTGCCTTTCTTTTTCTTCAGGCTTTAGGTGTTTGAACATCAGTTTGTGAACTCATTTGAGTCTGCCTTTGATGTTCGGCGGATCACCGATTACCACCTTTGTGTGCCTTTTAAATCTTTCTGTTTCATCCAAAAATACAGTCACCTTCGGTGATGGTTATCTTATTCTCCCTTCATTTTCAGTGAGTCGCCATTTCACTTTTTTAGTTCACCGACCTTCCTTGAACATATTAAATTTTAAGTACTTTCACTTTGGGCGAGGTCAAGCCATTTGAGCAAACCACCCTTTTAATTGGTTAGGAGACTGCCATTATGGAGTTTATACTTCTTTCAATGTTTTTGGCTTTTCTTTCAAGTATTTATCCTTGTAGTCCTTTAGCCTTCATAGTTGAAAATCATCAAAATATCATCAAAATAAGACATAATGAGGCATTGAGAACACTAATTGTTGAACTAAAGAGGCCTCAAATGAGTGTAAATGTACCTCTCATCAAATATGCATGACCAAATTAAAACATATTAAAAACCTTTAGTGAATAATCATAAATCATAAACATGGTCAATCCATACTAAAAAAATTCATTTGATAGGTTTCATAAAACCTTTGAATGTAACTTAAATCATTTTCGGGTATATTAGCTTTAACCGACAATAAAACCATATGAACTATAAATATGGACTCTGATGTAACTCCCACACTGAGAAGGGAGAGTTTACTTGCAAAGGTAGACAATCGTATCACTCATTCATATGCTATTTTTGGATCCACAAGCTAGGTCATTTAAGATAATTCTACAGGGGCACATAATTTGGAACTAGAGGTTGCTACTGAGACTATGCCATTTGAGCCACCAACTAAACGTTCTATCGATGCTAAGTTAAATCCTAACGGAACATATAAAGTTAATTATCGATGCCTAACATTAGGAAAGGCAATAAACAACATACTAATCCAAATTGCAAAGTTATCATAGAGTAGCTCCTTAAAATCATGATTCATACATATGTGAGAAACCCTTTCACAACCATGAGTTAATAATTATGTGAGAAAACCTTTAAAACTTTCACAAGTCATTGATATTTACTTGAAAAATATTCGTAACTCATAATTTTATCTTTTCATAAAATATGCATAACTTTCCTAATCATATTCATAACTTCATAAACTTTCTTAATAAATTCATAGTCAAAATCATGAATAATGCATGGGTCTACATGAATTCAATTGAAAAAACATGTAATTGAATTAAATTATGCATAATAAGATTAAAATCAAACAATTGAATCACAACAAATAGGATCCATGTAAAATTGTATGAAACCCTAGATAATTGGGTGAAATTAACTTTTGCATATTTAGACTTCTTAGGACCCAATGAATGAACGGAATCCATTGGTGAATTCCCACATACCTTGATGATCAAAGCCCAAAAGAAATGTCGAAAAAGGGAGACTTGGAGCTTCAACCCTAGTTTACTTCCTTAATGCTTGAGAGGGATTTGGAGAAGAAACTTGAGAGATTTGGAGGGATTTTGTGAGAATGGGGGATTTAGGTTGTGTTTTAATGAGTAAAAATGGTTATGGGTAGTTTATAGGTCCAAAACGACGTAGTTTAGGGGTTGTTTAGATAGGAAAGAACCAAAACACCCTTAATTTAAACCGTCAAAGGACCCTAAGGTTTACACCTACATTCTATGGCCCGTACTAGTCAACCATAGAAGCAACTTCAAAAATCCAAAATTTGGCCATCTTTCCACGAAACACTTCTACGAACCGTTGACCTTTCTATGGTCAGTAGTCTTTATCCATAATCCTCAACTTTGAGTTCGAAATTTCACTAAGTGTAGAGCCTTCCTACAGAACCCATCTACGACTCATCCATATTCCTACAGCCCTTCCTTTTCACTCATAGGTCAAACTTCATAAACTTAAAAATTTCCAAAAATCTTATATGATGTCTACGAGACTCTTCCAGCGACTAGTGGGAAGCTCTATGACCGGTAGGTCGATAGGTAGCACTAGATTCCTGCAATATTTTCTTAACTTTTTCCCAACTCAACTTAACTTCAGATTTCGAGGTGTTACATCATCTCTCCCTTGGGAAAATGTCACGACCCGAGAACATCCCCTAGTCGTAACACGGCGTACTCGACCCCGAAGGGGTCTAATACAAGCCTCATAGCTCATTCATTTCATAAGATACTTGAAAATAGAGAAGAATTAAAAACTTTCTTTATAATCGAAAACATCTTTCATTAAAAAGCAAGCGGAAGACTTTCTAGACTTTATTCACTATGTCTCAAACCATCTAATACTTTGAATACAACATTGGGACTTAGCCCATACAAAAGCTTTAACACAAACTAAAGACATAAAAGGAACATGATGGGTTTTGTCCTCGAAACTATGAGGACTCACCAAGTCTTCATCTTCAAGCACCTTAGAAACCTATCCTCCAACCATAGAACACCAACATCTCCAAAGCCTACAGTTTGGTAAAAAGGGAAAAGAATGGTGTTAGCACATTAAATGTACTAAGTATGATGACCATGCAAAAACATGATTAAAAAGGGACATTTGATTTGAGAGCCATGCTTTTATGCCATTTTGTAAAACTTCATGAACATTGATCAAAGAGGCATATTATAAGTCACAACCAACATACAAAGTCACATATCTCACATTTAGTCAAAATCACATATAACTCTTTACCTTCACCTTGAACCTCCACCTCAAGTAACCCTCAAGCTATACCTTGTACAATGTATGGATAGCGTCACATACCACCAGCCACACTAAGGTACCACCTTAAGGTCACCAAAAGTGAATTTACCATTCGTCCTTCTCACATTTACACAATAGAGCATATAAGACACATAAATATCACATGAATGACATCATCATATTAGGACCATCATCTAAGACAACTCTAAGTCATGATTGTGCAATGTGCAAGTATCATCCCATACTACTACTCACACTAAGTACTCCTTTGAAGTCACCATAGAAAAGGCACATTCACATACGATAAGTCATGACAAGGAAGTAACTCATAGTACAATCCAAGTATAGCATGCATCTTTACATTTAAGCATATAAGAGTCAACTTTCTTCATCAAATTCATTTAGGACACATTCATGCATTGAGAGGACTTTCATTCATTTGACATTAGATCAACATTCTCCTTAACTTCTTCCTAGGAGGATATTAAAACAATAGCCATTAAGACTTAGAGAACTCACTATGACCCTCTCAAAGCCGACTCATGTAATGCATGGATAGCATCCCATACTACTACCCACACTTTGTAGAACTCCTCAAGAAACCATAATGCATATCTCACATGATGGAAATAAGCGTTTAACCGACATAGACCATGAGAGCTAGATCATGGAATCCAATGTACTATCCCACATCGTAAGGGTTGGTATACTTGCCTAAGGTAAACCAGTAAAATTAGCTCAAATGGAATCCGCGGGCTAATATCCTATGTGGGCACATAGTTATGGGATAGGAAGATGTTCATTGGAACTCTAGCCTAACATTGGGAGAGTTTCCATCTTACCATATCCACTCGGTGCTTAGCCTGCATTCCCATAGATTATTTCATTCACATTACATTACTTTATCATGGGAGGAATGTCATAGGCCTATCGACCCATGACACATTATTACACAAGGAAGGAATGTTATAAGCCTGTCGATCCAATGTACATTCAAGGATAGCTCTAGAGTCCCATGAAAGGAATGTCGTAAGCCTATCGATTCATGGTCCCTCATTGCATTCTTATACTCATGAAAGGAATGCCACTAGCCTATCGATTCATGGTGCATTGACTCATTAAGAAAGGAATGCCACTAGCCTATCGATTCTAGAGTCTTCATTACATTAGATCATTTATGAAAAGAATGCATAAAGCCTATCAATTCATAGACATCAAGTCAAGACACATTCATCACTCATATATGAAAGGAATACCATAGCCTATCGATTCATATTCATCAAGTCAAGAAACATTCATCAATACGAGAAAAGGATGCCTTAGCCTACCAATTCAAGAGATCATATTCAACATAGCTTTCATTTATCAAGAAGAGGGCACCTAAGTCTACCAATCCAAGATACAACATTGCATTATAGAACCCTTCACATTCCATCATCAACATTCATGAGTGCTAATAGAGAGATAACATTCAATCCTAACACAAATAGCTTCTAAACATGATCATCATTCTATCATTGAAATCACAAGGAAATCCTACACATTATACATTCACATATACAATATCATGATAATACTTCAATTCATCAAACTATACCTTCAAGGCAATGATCACAATGTACATAGTAAGTAAACACCTCCACCTTTCAAGTGGATCAACAATTCAAGCACAATTCTACATTAACATGAAATTAGGTCAAACTTGCCCTTTCAAGGCTATGATCACAAATCCTCAATTCACCAATAATTCACCATAATTAGACATAGATAATGATACAAATCAATAATCTAAATCAATCTACACATGAATCCATCATCATTCATTCATAATCAACAAACCCACTTCATAAGGCCAAATTTAGAAATTGAGAGAAGTCATGGGTTCATGGAGTAAAATGATCTTAAATCAACAATTAAACATCAACATAATCATAATTTATCATTTGAAAACATTTGATGCAAGAACCCATGAGATTGAGTGAAATCTAGGATTTTGAGAAACTTGAAGACTTTAAAAACTTATTCAAAATTGACTCTAGGGTGAAAGCGAACCCTAGATAAAGGATCACCATACCTTATACTTGAACAATCCCACGAAATTGAAGAAGAAACACCTTGAAATCCCAACCCTAGCTTGAACTTGACCATGATCTCCAGTGGAGTTTCTAGAGAGAACTTTTAGGAGGGAAGGATTTTGATTTGGGGAAAAATGAGTAATGAAATCAAACATAGCTTTTTAATGTTTTAATACTCTTAAAATATATTAAAACACTTAAAATAACCGTCCACATACTAATTAGGACTTGGGGTGAATTTACCAATTCACCCCTAGCTTGGCCGAGACTGCACCAGAAAAACAGTGCCCATTCACGCCCTGGACTCACGGACCGTGAGTCCATTCACGGACCATGCTGCTGGTCCGTGGTCTGGGGCTACAAGTTGGTTTTAGGCCTCTTGACCTACGGAGGCCATCCACGGGGCGTGAACCCCATTCGTAGGTCACCAAGTTTTGGCTACCTTGATGGTTTCCTTGGGGTCTTGGGGTTTAGACTTAGGGTCCCCCTCAAGGACCCTTAGGGTGGTCCTTGGGGAGTCGTACCTTGACGTCTAACCCCTAAACACCTCAACCATGGCTCGGGACAACATACAACACCATCAAACCTCACACCAAACTTAAACACACACACATGAGGCTCTAGTTTCACTAGTTCATTTTTAGGGTGGTTACAGAAAATTCATCCTCGAATAGGACTCAAGCTAGCATTAATAGAGTAGGAGAGAAAAAAACAACCCGATATGAATGCAATCAATCATATCATACATAAAACAAAGAGAATCACTCTAAGCTAAATCATAACATCAAAAAATCAAGATTTTCATGAACATGAATGCATATGGAGACATGAGAATAACTAAAACACATGAATCCAAAAGAATGAGCCATGGGGGAACTAATACTTCAAGTTAGAATATGAGTGGAGGGAAAGAGATGAGGATGTCGAGACATTATATCATCTTTGGCCTTCCAAGTAGCATCCTCCACTAATTGGTTCCTCCAAAGAACTTTCACTGAAGCAACTTCTTCATTTCTCAATTTCCGAACTTATTGGTCTAAAATCTCGACCGGAACCTCTTCATAAGAAAGACTTTATCTTATTCCCAAACTTTCCAACGACGCAATGGACGTTGAATCTCCAATACATTTTTTTAACGAGGAGACACGGAATACCGGATGTACTGATGTTAAATCGTTAGGTAATTCTAATTCATAAGCAACTTTGCCAATATGCCTCAACATCTTATAGAGGCCTACATATCGGGGACTAAGCTTTACATTCTTTCTGAATCTCATCACACTCTTCATGGGTGAAATTTTAAAGTAAACACAATCATCAACATCAAATTCAATTTCTCTATTTCTAACACCGGTATAGGACTTTTGCCATTTTTGAGCCATTTTCAACATCTCATAAATAAGTCGAACATTTTCCATAGCCTCATGTACCAACTCAGGCCCTATCAAAGTAACCTCACAAACCTCAAACCAACAAATAAGAGACCTACACCTCCTACCATAGAACCTCAAACGGAACTATCCTAATACTAGAGTGATAATTATTATTATTATTATAAGAAAAGTCTTTCAAAGACAAATGATCATCCCAATTACCCTTGAAGTTAATCACACAAGCTCTCAACATATCCTCAAAAGGTTGAATAGTACACTTGACTTGTCCATCGATCTAAGGATCAAAAGTCGTGCTAAGTTTCACTTGAGTACTAAGACTTTTCTGAAATGACCTCTAAAAGTGAGATATAAATTGAGTACCACGATTGGATATAATAGACAAAGTAACTATGTACAACCTCACCATTTCCCAAATATAAAGCTTGGCATACTCTTCACCTAAAAATTAAGTCTTGACATGAAGAAAGTGATCCAACTTCATCATTCAATCCAAAATCGTGCCAAACTAATGATGAGTATAAGGTAAATTACCCATGATAAAGTTAGTATTCACATTTTCCAACGTCTATTTAGGAATGCTAATATTTTGAGCCAAACTACCTGTCACGACCCAGGGATACACCCTAGATATAACATGGCGTATAGAACCTCGAAGGACTCCATACAAGCCACTTAGCTCTCATAACATAAGAAATAGAACAATAAGAGTAAAACAATAGTCCAAGTCCAAAATATTTTATAAAGGCAAAGCGGAAGTCCAATAAACTTGTCTCATCATAGGTATCAAATACAATAGAATGAAATTGGGACTAGCCCATACATCATGTCCAAAATATAAAAACATGAAAGAAAGTGAAATAATAAACTCCGTCCTCAAAGCATGAGGACTCACCAAAGCTCAGAATATCTCAATCAACCTCTAGCCACGAAACTGATGACCCTGACTGTCCGACCCTACATTTGGGAAAATGTAGGCAAAAGTATGAGTTAGTACAAAATAATGTAAAGTATGATTGTCATGCATAAAACATTTATAGCATGCTAAAAGGGACATTTCATTTCATGACATGCAATTGACCAAGATAAAATATGATATAAGAGAATTAGAAAATGTAAGTCGTAAAACCATGATCAGTGCAAGCTAACATCATATTTAAAACCTTTAAACTCATATGTGATACTTCTTAAAGTAACCTTAGTTCATTATTAATGAGGGGAATCAGCCTTAATCGACATAGAGACCATGTGAGCTATGAAATGATCCCCTGGTGTATCCTATACCGAAAGGGTTATCCTACTTGCCAAGGTAGAATCATGAACTTCTAGCTTAAGTGGATCCACTAGATAATGTCACTTGATACAATCATCCTATGGGGGCACATAGGTAAGGGATAACGAGATTAAATGCCGGCCTCTACTAACGGGAGAGCCTCCATCTTAATATCCTCTCGGTGCTAAGCATAAATCCCACGGAGTAGTCATTTCTTACTTGACCTTATTACTTATGGAAAGGCATCCTAGGATAACCAATCTAAGCTAGTTTTATTAGGATAGCTCTTACTCTTTTATTCAATTTGGTGAGAAAGTCTTTCAACCTAAGAATCTTTTTTATGTGAGAAAACCTTTCACATCTTGCTCTTATGTATACATGAGAAAATCCTTTCAATAACACATCATGATCATCATCATTGATACTTTACTCTAAGAGCAACCTTAAAAATTTGCATAGAATTCATAAGAAAATGCATAATTCCATATCTTACCTCTTGAGGTTCAAAACCCATTTTCAATCATCAAATACTTAGAAAACATGGGTTAGATATGAATTTCATCATAAATTCATGTAAAACTAGTAATACGTGCTTAATTTCATAAACACTTCCTTTAAGGTCAAAATCACACATCATATGATTAATAACTTGAAACATGGGGATTACATGGGTTCATGGCGGAAAATCATCATAAAATCATAGTATTTCATCAATTCATACATAAGAGATCAAAAGTCAATCATTTAAATCAATAATGAAAAGAACCCATGATAATTGAAGAAAACCCTAACTCAATTGAGGAATTTCTACCTCTAGAAATAGTGGAATTTGGGAACTCCATGAATGGAAGGAATTCATAGATGAAAACCAGCATACCTTGAGTCCAAATGCTAGCCTTGAATGGAGGAATTGAGAGCTTGACTCGAAACCCTACGTTGAATCCTTCTTATTCTTCAAGTTTCTAGAGAGAGAAATATTTTGGAGAGGAGAATTGATCTTCTTTTGTGATTTTGAAAGAATGAAGTGAATGGGCTAATTTGGGGGTTGAAAATAATTATATAGGGGTCTTAGTGAAGGGTAAACCGATGTAGTATAGGAGTTAATTAATTAGGAAAAAACCCAACTGCCCCTAAAATAAGTGTCAGTTGCCCACCGACCTACCAACCACGGACGCCACTCGACGGACCATGGTTTGACCCACAGCCCGTCCTGGTGGACCGTCGATGGTGGTCAAAGAGTTTTGGTCGATCTACGGACCCCTGGATCACGGATCGTGGACCTACCGATGGTTCATTGGTCTAGTCGTAGTTCCTGCCCTAGACAACCTTTTTGAGTGGCCAATCCATGGACCCACTGATGGTCCGTGGTCCAACCCATGGACCGTAGTTAGCCCTCGTGAATGGAACCTGGGAACCTTAAAATCTGTTATGGTGCCCTCTTTCGCATCCGAGGTGTTACAATATCTCCCCCTTGGGATCATTCATCCTCGAATGATATTCAAACTGGTTCTAAAAGATTAGGAGAGGAACTAACAACCTAACCTAGACTGCACCTTCATCTAAATGCATATAACAAAGGAGGAACTATCGACTCCAAGCTAGGACGTTCTCAAAATAGCATGGTGAAACTAACTCTTACAACCCATCATGCATGCAACTCCAAGCTAAACGTACTCAATGCATCATATGGAAGTAGGAACTACATCTAGAAACCCAATATGCGAGAATTCTCAAAAGTACTTATGTTCAAGGAGGAACTACCTTCTCCTAGCTAAAAGCATGCTCAATACCATCTCATGGAGCCCATATGCAATTCGTTCTCAAAAAGCATAGCTAAAGCATGTTAATCAATTCAACTCATGAAGTCTATAGGCAACTAATACTCAATGCACAACAACATGAGGAAAATCAATCATATAAACTCATTTTCTTTCAAAGTACAAGTTTTCATGAACATAAATCACATAAGGAAATTATGGAAACACATAAAACACATGACTCCCAAAATAAAAGACAAACCAAGAGGAACTCATTACCTCAAGCTAGAATAGAAGTAGAAGTAAAGAGATGACGATATCGGGAAATCATATCGGCCTCAGCCACCCAAGTAGAACCCTCAACTAACTGATTCCTCCACAACAATTTCATGGAAGCTATTTCTTTATTTCTCAACTTCTTGACTAGCCGGTCTAGAATCTCTACCGGAACTTCCTCATAAGAAAGACTTTTATCAACTCCCAACCCTTCTAAGGGAACTATGAATATCGGATATCCAATACATTTCTCCAACATAGATACAAGGAAAATAGGATGCACCAATTCCAACTTATGCGGAAAATCTAACTCATAAGCAATCTTACCAACACTTCTCAAAATCTTATATGGGCCTACATATCAGGGACTAAGCTTCCCTTCTTACCAAACCTCATTACACCTTTCATGGGTTAGATTTTCAAGTAAACCCAATCATGAACATCAAACTCAAGATCTCTTCTTCTCACATCGGCATATGATTTTTGCCAATTTTGAGCCATTTTCAGCCTTTCCCTTATAAGTCGAACATTCTCAATGGCCTCATTTACTAATTCGGGACCTATTAGGGAAATTTTTCCCACCTCAAACCAACCTATAGGAGATCTACACCTCCTACCATATAGGGCCTCAAATGGAGCCATATCATACTCGAGTGATAGCTATTATTGTATGCAAACTCAATCAGTGGCAAATGGTCATCCCAATTACCCTTAAAATCAATCATACAAGCCCTCAACATATCTTCCAAAGTTTGGATAGTACACTCTGCTTGCCCATAAATTTGGGGATTAAAAGTTATGATAAGCTTAATCTTAGTGCCAAGACCCTTTTGGAAAGACTTCCAAAACATTAAAGTGAATTGGGTACTACGATCATAAATAATGGACAAAGGTACTCCAGGAAACTTTAGCATTTCTCTTAAGTACAACTTGGCATAGTGATGAGTCCGAGATTTGGACTTATTTGGGGCTTTGTTTCTACAAATTTAGTGTCCTCAAATGCTTCATTTGTGCCATAAACTGATGTTAAAACCTTGATTTTCAGGTGTATGGTTTGAGGAACAAAGCAAGGACACTAACAGGCAAAAAGGAACAACACAAGCTGAAAAAGGGGAGAAACGCAAGCCTGACGATCGCCAAGAGATCTTAATGAATCACCGAGTTTCCCCTAGACCGTCTAATTTTACAGAACACTGAGCCTAAAATGGAAAAAAGTTAGGCAAATTGCATTCTCTATCGGCGAATCACCGACTTTATCAGTGAAAGAAGATTGCACCGCCTAACGCATTGATCAAAACCAAGATGAAATTGAATTGGCGAGCTAAATGACTAAAAGACGCATTGCGGAAGTGATCGATGATCCCAATCTAGACCGCCTAAATTTATAGTGTCTGAATGAGGAAAATGTGAAGAAGAAAGGGGAGATGGACAAGAACGATCGGCGAGTCGCCGACTGGTCGGTGAAGACCAACTTTTCTCGCCAATCAACCCAAAAATGCCATATCTCGGATCAGTATAAACTGACTTTTAGAAGAGAGAGAAGGCATCCATTCAGGGTGGAACGAAATAGAGAGAATAAAAATACTATTCTTGTTGATTTTAAGTAATTTTGGCAAGACGTTTTATTTGGGTATTGTAATAGAGAAGTTTTTATTCATCTTAGGACTTCGATTTTCAATACCCAGCTATGAAGTATGTATTAGGTACTGAATTTCTTTCTTTTATGATGATTAGCTAAAACCCCAATATTGGGGGTTTGACAATGAGATTAATTGCTGAATTTGACTTGACGGGTGTTGGTTATTATCAATTTTAGTGCTAATTTGAAGTGGGTCTGACTTATCGTTGTGGTTTAACTACTCCATTGCATGTTTATTTCAATATAATTTAGTGTTTTATGCTTGCTTGAGAAAGAAGTGTAAAGTTAAAGTGATAAGTTGGCACTCATAGTTGGTGGGTCATGATGGATTCAGCTCGAGAGAGTGAATCCCAAGACTCATTCTCTGTATCGCAGCTCGAGAGAGTGGATGTGGTAAGGTTGTGCACTAGTCCTTTTGTTTAGAGCATTCAGGTTCGAGAGAACTCAGTGAAAATGAGGTAGTTGTTCGAGAGAAAAGGGCCTCATCTAAAGTTGATCTTACCCACTAAGAGTTAGCATTTTTGGTTAGTAATTTACATCCATTGAGTTGAATTTAGCAATTGGTTGGTCAATCCCCCAAGTATATTTCCCCTATTTGGTTGTTCCTAGTTATTTGTTGAGGTTGTTTTCTGATATAAAAACCCCTCACCCTGACATTATTGTCACTCTTCAAATTTTATTAATAGCTTTCGAAAACTCCTATTTCCTCAGCTACAAAAATCACGATTGTAACTCATATTTGAATTCAAAATAAAACTACTCTCTATGGGATCGACCCCAACTCTATTGCTAGGGTTATACTGCTTAACGATCATCTACACCTAGTATCGGATGAGGTGTAGTTGATGCGTTAATCACATAGTCTTCCGCCAAATAGGAAACCTTGACGGGAAGGAAATGAGCCAATATCATCATCTGATCTACTATCACTCAAATAGATTCATGTTGTCACCGGGTGCTAGGCAAACCAACAAATAAAGTCCATGTTAAAGTCTTCCCACTTATAAGTGAGGATGTTGGTGTCTTGGGATAAACCTCACGGTTTCTGATGCTCAACATTCACTTGTTGGCAATTTGGACACTTAGCCACAAATCCCGCAATATTCTTCTTCATCCCATTCCACCAATAGACCTTTCATAAATCACGGTACATCTTGGTGGCTCCTGGGTGAGTGGAATACCGTGAACTATGAGCTTCTATCAAGATTTGTTCCCTCAAGTCATCCACATTTGGAACACATAATCAACCTTGATATCTAAGTACACCATCTCCCCCTTGGGAGAAATCCTCAACGGATTTCTTAAGCACCACCTCTTTCAATTCTACAAAAATAGGATCAAGACCTTTTTTGGCTTTCACATCCTCCACAAAAGATAATTCAGAACCTTTGTGAACCATAACATCGCCTTTGGTGGAGTCCACTAATTGCACACCTAATCGGGACAATCTATGAACATCTCCAACCAACTCTTTCTTTCCTATTCAATATGGGCAACACTACCCATAGATTACCGACTAAGAGCATCCGCTACCATATTAGCTTTACCAGGGTGATAGAGAACACTCATATCATAATCTTTCAATAACTCAAGCCACCTTCTTTGGTGAAGATTTAGATCTTTCTAAATAAACACATATTGAAAACTCTTGTGGTCACTAAACACGTCAACATGAACTCCATACAAATAATATCTCTAAATCTTTAAGGAAAAAATGACTACCGCTAACTCAGGGTCTTGAGTAGGATAATTCTTTTCATCGATCTTAACTTTCCTTGAGGCATAGGCAACAACTTTCTCATTTTGCATAAGCATACACCCTAACCCAATTCTAGAGGCATCACAATAAACCACAAAGCCATCCGTCCCTTCTGGTAAAGTCAACACTGGAGCGAAAGTAAGTCTATCTTTCAACTCTTGGTAACTCTTCTCATACTCTTCAAACCAAAAGAACTTGGCCTTATTTTGATTCAATGTCGTCAAAGGAGAGGCAATTGAAGAGAATCCCTTAACAAATCTTTTATAGTAACCGGCTAAACCCAAGAAACTTCTAATATTCGAAGGAGTCAGAGGCCTAGGGAAATTATTGACTGCATCTGTCTTCTTAAGATCTACCTCAAGACCCTTACTTGAAACAATGTGACCAACAAAAGCTACGGACCTTAGCCAAAATTCACATTTGCTAAACTTTGCAAAGAGTTGTTGGTCCTTATGAACTTGCAACACGGTCCTCAAATGACCAATATGCTAATTCACACTCCTTGAATAGATCACAATATCATGAATGAACACATTCAAAAACATTTAAAGGTATAGTCTAAACACCATATTCATCATATCCATAAATGCCGCCAGAGCATTAGTCAACCCAAACAACATGACCAAAAATTCATAATGATCATACCGAGTTCGAAAATTCATCTTCGGAATGTCATCTTCCTTCACCCTCAATTGGTGATAACCCACTCAAAGGTCAATCCTAGAGAAATAACTTGCTCCTTGAAGTTTGCCAAATAAATCATCTATCCTTGGAAGAGGATAATTATTCTTAATGGTCACCTTATTCAATTGACGATAGTCAATACACATACGAAGACAACCATCTTTCTTTCTAACAAACAAAACTGGAGCACCCCATGAAGAGATACTCGGTCGGATGAAAACCTTATCCAACAAATCTTTCAATTGTTCTTTCAGCTCCTTAAGTTCTGTCAAAGCCATTCGGTAAGGAGGAATAGAAATAGGTTGCGTATCTGGGAAAAGGTCAATACCCAAGTTTATTTCCCGCCCGGGAGGAATATTGGGTAAGTCATCTGGAACACTTTCGGAAACTCATTTACAATGGGGACCGACTCAAGAGTAGGGGTTTCAGAATCTACATCCCTCACCCTAACTAGATGGTAAATGCAACCCTTAGAGATCATCTTTCTAGCTTTAGGACAAGAGACAAATTGACCCTTAGGCATAGAATTTCCCCTATTCCACTCTAGAAAAGGCTCATTCGGGAACTGAAAGTTGACTGCACGAGTTCTACAATAAAAAGAAGCATAACATAAGTGCATCCAATCCATACCCATGATAACATCAAAATCTAGTATATCAAGCTCTACCAAGTCAACAAGAGTAACTCTATGGGACAAGGAAACGGGAAACTTTCTATAGACCCTCTTAGCCATAACAGAATCACCAACAGGAGTAGAGATAGAAAAAGGTTGTAATAACACATTTGGAAGAACATCGAACCTCTTAGCGACATATGGCATCACAAAAGACAAGGTATCACATGGATCAAGTAAAGCATAAATGTCAAGATGGAAAACATTCAACATACTAGTAACCAAATCGGGAGAACCCTCTTGTTCACCATGAGTCTGAAGTGCATAGGACCGGTTTTGCTTAGGAGCATAGGGAACCGAACCACTATTAGTAGCTTGTTTGACCTCTCTTCGTTTAGTCGCAAGCCGCAAGCATTGAAGAATCTCTTAATTTGTGGCCACTTTTACCATAACCAAAGCAACAATTTGTGCCGGCTAGGCACTTACCCTCGTGCTTTCTTCCACACTTAGTACAAGTAGACATGGGCAATGAAGATCCACTACCATTAACTCTTTGAGGCTTAAGGTTATACACCCTATCTTTGTTGAACTTAGGAGGAGCGCTGAAGGAACTTTGATCGGAAAACCTTTGTCGGAATCTATGACGACGATGTCCATCGGACATTGCTTGTGAGAAATTACCATCACCGGTCTTAGCCCTTTTTACCTCTCTAGACTTTTCCTTATGTTTCTCCTCCTCAATTTGTTGTGCATGAACCATGAGACGAGAGATGTCCACGAAATTAATTAGCATAGCGGTTTGGCACTCTTTCACCACCATTTCGGACACACACGAAATGAACTTACTCATCCTAGATTCAAATTGATAGAGCATACTTAGACAATTGTATGAACTTTAGAGCATATTACCTCACACTCATACTTCCTTGTCGAAGGTTAATGAACTCAAGCACTTTGTCTTCCCTCATCTCAAGGGGAAAGAACCTATCAAGAAAAGCAGCCTTAAACTTCTCCTAATTAGAAGGACCCGCATTTTTTGGTCTCCCTTCCTTCCATTGCTTATACCATATTTAAGCCACACCTTTTAGTTGATAAGCAGCCAACTCCACCTTTTCCACCAGCGTAACACCCATGATCATCAAAACCGTATAGACTTCATCTATGAACTCTTGAGGATCTTCCTCAACCTTAGAACCATGAAACTTCGGAGGATTTATCTTAGTGAAGTCTCTCACTCTAAAAGTCATCGTGTCCACATTTGGGTTCATAGGAACCGCACCGTCCCTATTGGCATGGGTCATCATGGCTTGAGCTAACACTTGAAAAGTAGCCCTAAACACCGCATTAGACACATGCTCGGCCAAAGGATCGACCGGAACTTGAGGAGCTTGGGGAGGAGCTTCTTGTTCCACATTCTCCCTCACATTCCTTCTAGCATAAGCTCTTTGAGTAGTCATATCCTATAGAGAATCGGATAAGGATTAGGAGAGAGACCTTATAGGGTTAAACGGTATCACACGACTTAAGAGTACTGAAAGAAGTGGAGTTTTCTAATCATGTTGTAGCCTCTCATTCATAAATGTGGCATGCTTCACACTCATGAACAAAACTCTACTAGACGTGGCTTATGAGTCATCTTAAGACAATTCTAAACCTTGTGCTCTGATACCAAATTTTTCACTACTAAAGGGTACCCCCTAGATGTAACATGGCATATAGAACCCCAAAGGACTCCATACAAGCCACTTAGCTCTCATAACACAAGAAATAGAACACTAAGAGTAAAACAATCGTCCAAGTCCAAAACATTTTATAAGGGCAAAGCGGAAGTCTACTACACTTGTCTCATCATAGCCATCTAATACAATAGAATGAAATTGGGCCTAGCTCATACATCATGTCCAAAAGAGAAATACATGAAAGAAAGTGAAACAATAAACTCCGTCCTTGAAGCATGAGGACTCACCAAAGCTCAGAATATCTCAATCATACTCTAGCCACGAAAATGATGACCCTGACTATCGGACCCTACAGTTGGGGAAATGTAGGCAAGAGTATGTGTTAGTACAAAATAATGTACCAAGTATGATAGCCATGCATAAAATATTTAAATCATGCTAAAAGGGACATTTCATTTCATGACATGCAATTGAACAAGTTAAAACATGATATAAGATAATTATTAAACATAAGACATAAAACCATGATCAATGCAAGCTAACATCATCTTTAATACCTTTGAACTCATATGTGATACTTCTTGAAGTAACCTTAGTTCATTATTAATGTGGGGAATTAGCGTTAACCGACATAGAGATCATGTGACCTATAACATGATCCCCCGGTGTCTCCCATACCGAAAAGTGTTGTCCTACTTGCTAAGGTAAAACCATGAACTTCTAGCTTAAGTTGACTAGCTAGCTGATGTCTCTTGAGACAAGCATCCTATGGGGGAACATAGGTAAGGGATAAAGAGATTGCTTTTAGAAACCCAACCTCTTCTAACGGGAGAGCCTACATCTCAATATCCTCTCGGTGCTAAGCATAAATCCCACGGAATAGTCATTTCTTACTTGACCTTAGGAAACCTAGGATAACCAATCCAAGCTAGTTTCATTAGGATAACTCTTACTCTTTGATTCAAATAGGTGAGAAAGTCTTTCAACCTAAGAATCATTTCTATATGAGAAAACCTTTCACATCTTGCCCTTATGCGTACATGAGAAAATCCTTTCAATAACACGTTATGATCATCATCATTGATACTTTACTCTCAAAGCATCCTTAAAACATTTGCATTGATTTCATAAGAAAATGCATAATTCCATATTTTACCTCTTGAGGTTCAAAACTCACTTTCAATCATCAATACTTAGAAAACATGGGTTAGACATGGATTTCATCATAAATTCATCTAAAACTAGTAATACATGCTTAATTTCATAAAACTCTTCATTTAAGGTCAAAATCCCATATCATATGATTCATAACTTGAAACAATGGGGATTACATGGTTTCATACAGGAAATCATCATTAAATCATAGTATTTCATCAATTCATGCATAAAAGATCATAAATGAATCATTTAAATCAAAAATGAAAAGAACCCATGATAATAGAAGAAAACCCTAACTCAATTAGGGAATACTACCCTTAGAAATAGAGGAGTTTGGGAAATCCATGAATGCAAGGAATCCATGGATGAAAACTACCATACCTTGAGTCAAAATGCTAGCCTTCAATGGAGGAATTGAGAGCTTGACTTTAAACCATAGGTTGAATCCTTCTTCTTCTACAAGTTTCTAAAGAGAGAAATATTTTTTATAGGAGAATTGATCTTCTTTTGTGATTTTGAAAGAATGGGCTAATTTGGGGGTTGAAAATATGTATATAGGGGTCTTAGTGAAGGGTAAAATGACGTAGTATAGGAGTTAATTAGTTAGGGAAAGACCCAACTGCCCCTGAAATAACTGTCAGCTTCCCTCCGACCTATCAACCATGTACCCCAGTCGACGGACCGTGGTCTACCAACGATCCGTCTTGGTGGACCGTTGTTAGTGGTTATAGAGTTTCGGTTGATCTACGGACCCTTGGACCATGGACCGTGGACCCACTGATGGTCCATAGCTCCATTGGTGGTTCCTACCCTGACAACTCTTTGAGTGGTCAATCCGCGGACCCACCTACGGTCCGTGGTCCTACCCACGGACCGTGGTTGGCCCATGTGGATGGCACCAGGGATCCTTAAAATATTCTATGGTGCCCTCTTTTGGATTCAGGGTGTTACACCACCCGACTTCTAATGCACAACTTCCATTTTTTAACAATTCAAATATCTAGCCACAAATTCTTCAATATCATTCTTCATCCCATTCCACCAATGGACTTCTCACAAATCACAATACATTTTTGTGGCTCCCGAGTGAATAGAATACTAAGAACTTTGAGCTTTTGTCAGAATATGATTTCTAAACTCATCAACATCCCCCCTTAGAAAAAGGACTTAATGGCTTTTTTGGAAACTGATTTCTTCAAATCCACCAAAACGGGATCAAGATCTTTCTTCGCCTTCATATTGGATAAAAGAGATGATTCTGAACTAATGTGAACAATCATACCACCTTCATTAAAATCAACCAAGCGAACCCCTAATCCGGCCAATATATGAATATCACGAACAAACTCTTTCTTATTATCCTTAACATGAGCAACACTTCCCATCGATAGTTGCTACGAGTATCCGCCACCACATTAACTTTAGTGAAATGATAAGGCACGTTTGTCATAATCCTTCAATAACTTAAGCCATCTTCATTGGTGAAGATTCAAATCCTTTTAAGTGAATGGATACTTCAAACTCTTGTGGTCGATAAACACATCTACATGAACACCATACAAGTAATGTCTCTAAATCTTTAAGGCAAAAACTACCGCCGCTAACTCCAAATCATGAGTCAGATAATTCCTTTCATGAGCCTTTAATGGCCTTAAAGCATAAGCGATGACTTCCCCATGAAGCATCAAAACATAACCAACCCCAATTCGTGAAGCACCATAATAAACCACAAACCTTATGATCCATTTGTTAATGTCAAAATAGGGGTTTAAGTGAGTCTATACTTCAACTCTTGGAAACTCTTCTCACAAGCTTCCGACCATAAAAATCTTACCTTATTTTGAGTCAATGCAATCAAAGTTGAAACAATAGAGAAAAATCCTTCCACAAACCTTCTATTATAATTGGCTAAACCCAAGAAAGTACATATATCTTAAGCAAACAAAGGTCTACGCCAATTCCTAATCACATCGGCCTTCCTATGATCGACTTGAATACTTTCACCTGAGACAATATTGCCAAGGAAAGAAATAGACCTCAACGAAAACTCACACTTTCAAATCTTTACATATATTTCATGATCCTGGAGAACTTGCAACACAATCCTCAAATTCTCATCCTATATCCATGAGTAAATCAAGTTATCATCGATAAACACAATCACAAACATGTCAAGATATTGCTTAAAGACCCTATTCATCAAATCCATGAGTGCCATCGGGGCATTAGTCAAACCAAAGACATCACCAAAAACTCATAATGTCTATATCGATTTTCAAAAGCCATCTTTGGAATGTCATTCTCCTTCACCCTCAATTGGAGATAACACGACTGAAGGTCAATCTTAGAGAAGTAATTCACTTCTTGGAGTTGATCAAACAAGTACTATATCCTTTGAATAAGATACTTATTCTTTATTGTGACCTTATTTAATTGATGATAGTCAAAGCACATTCAGAGGGAACCGTCCTTATTTCGAACAAACCATACCGGAGCACCCCAAAGAGAGATACTTAGTCTAATAAAATACTTATCTAACAAATCCTTCAGTTTATCCTTTAATTCCTTAAGTTTTGCCGGGTCCATAAATGAGGAGAAAGATAATTAGGCCGCATATATGAGGGAAGGTCAATATCGAAGTCTATTTACCTTTCAGGAGGAATGCAAGGAAGATTATTTGGAAACACTTCCAGAAGCTCATATATAATCAGAAATCACGCAAGAGTAGGGGGGTTTTAAATTTGTAAGCCTAACCCCAAAAAGATGATAAATGCAACCCTTAGAAACCACTTTTCTAACCTTTGGGCAACATATAAGCTGCCCTTTAAGAGCATAATTTCCCACCTTCCTATGATATGATAGGTTCGTTCAGAACCTTTAATGTGACCAATCAGGTTCTATAATCAATGGAAGCATAACATGCATGAAGCCAATTCATCCCAAGAATAATATCAAAATATAACATATCAAGCTCTATGATATTTCTCAAATTACACTAAAACAATTAGAAGAGTAAGCAATCGTTAGCCATAAAAATACCCAACTAAAGAGTCAGGGTTAAATCCCACAAGGACTGATATAATGTAAAGAATTCAATCAGGAAATTAAGAATGCAAAACAATTCATTGTAGCAATTAGGACGAATGGGTGGATGATTCCATCAAATTTACTAAAAGAGTTTCTGTATCAATTACTACAATTCAAATAAAAGTAGGGATTTAAACAAGTAAGAGATGATCTAGGGGTTTGGGAGTTGGTATAAATATCAAATAGGAATACAAGTGCTTGATCAATAATGCTAGACAAACACAAATATTCTTTCGATAACAAAGTATAATATCATATAATCTCCTTTTGGCCTCATCAATGTACATCACAAATCAACCTAATACCTTACTAAAATCTCTCTTCTGAGCAGGTTTGGAAATTATAATTAAACCACAATTTCTCTTTCAAGAAAACTACAACCCTAATTTGATCAAGCTACTTACCTACTTCAATTAATCTCTTTCAAGCATAAATCAATTATCTAAGCTAGGATTGAGTTTGAAACCTTATACCATAAATTACCCCATTCTAGATAGCTCATAACCATGAATGAACTGCAGAAAAATAGAGCAAGATATTAGACCCACTAAATTAAATCAACACCCAAATTCATTATCACACTCCTAGATTTTGGGGTTTAGCCAAATATCATGAAAGGAAAAGAAATTATACCAATTATGTTTTTAGTCATTAATGTGTTGATGCTAAGCAATTATCTTCAACACCAACTTTGAATTCAAATGATGATTTAAGTTATTCATGTGTTGATGCTTAGCAATAATCTTCAACACCCACTTTGAATTCAACCCTTAATTGCCAATTACAAGATTATTCAAAACCCTAAAACTAAGAGAAAAGCAGGAAAGAGTCTATTTCTCAATATAAAAACTTATAAAACATAATAAGATGAAATATTCTCCTCTATTTTCTCTCTCATTATTACCATTTATAGTTTTCCCAAAAATAATTCTGATAATCCATGTGCGACCTAGTCGGTGACGTTAGTTGAGATCACCTTAATGATTCCACGGATTGTTGTTTGCTCTTTAGCTCACCATTCCTTGTCTTTAGGCTTCAGGTGTTTGAACCTTATATGGAGGCCTTTGACGTTCAGCGAGTCATTGATTACCACCTTGTTCACCCATTCGACCTTCATTTTAACTCAAAAGTCTATCACCTTAGGCGATGGAACTTCTAGCTCACCCTACCCTTATGGTGAATTACCTTCTGAACGTTTCTTCGCTGATCTACCTTGAATATTTTCATAAGTGAACATTGTCACTTTAGGCAAGGCCCAACCAATTGAGTGATCCGCCCTTTGTGTTAGGTGATCCTCAGCTAGGAGTTTACACTCTTTTCGATGTCTTTTTTTTCATAAATTCACCATTTCCTTTTCCTTTAGGCTTCATAGATGTAAAACATCAAAATATCATCAGAATAGGACATAAATAGACATTGATGACACTAATTATTAACTAAAAAGGCCTCAAATGAGTGGAAATCTACAACTCATCAACACCCCCAACTTAAACATTTGCTTGTACTCAAGTAAATCAAGAACACATTCAGTTTAACAAGGGTGTCTACAACAGTTCTCAATGTGACTGAACATGCAAGTGCCATCACAAAGCTGCTAACAAGTATAAGCAATATCTCAATCATTCTCAAGAAGCTTCAAATGATGACTAGCCGATATCAATACAAGCTCAAGATCACTAATGCTCCCTTACAATGAAAACCATGTTTCTACAACATATTTCAAACGCCCTCAGGACAAAAATGATTTAATTCTCTCACAAATCATATCAACAAAGAAGTTATGGATCAATACAATTCTCACTCTCCTAAAGAGAAATATATGCAAGCTTCATCCTATAAGTTCGCCCACATTTTCCAATCATCACACAACCTTGTTTAAGCAAGATTTCAAGGGTCTTTTAGTCTTGTAATGGGGATGAGGTTAAATGTATGGTCAATTTGTCTCATTGACTTAACCTTTTCAATGTATTGTTATATTCATCTTCACCCCTTCTCAAGTTCTTTTCATTTTTTTCATTTTGAGACTCAATCCTCAGTTTTCATTCATTTTATTGGAAACCCATTTTATTTCATCAATACATTCTTTTTTCATTTTATTTTCATGTGTTTGCTCACTTTTTTTATAAGGAGGACTTCCTTCTTTTTCCTACAAACTTCAAGGTTGATTCTCTCTATTTTTTTTACTTGGCTTTCTTTCCTCATTCATCTCCCCACACCAACTAAGTATTTTGTCCTTTGTAGGCTATTGAAACAAACCAATGCTTAGAAAAAGATCTATGGGTGAAAAGTTAGGGATATATTTGGTTCAAGAGGTTTCAATAAGGTTGACAACAAACAATATAGTCTCAAATGGTACCAAGATGGTTGAACACCCTCACAAGGTAGTCACAAAAGGTATGAAGATTTGGATTTAAATAACTCCCTGTGTGATTCGACCTCGACTCAATTGCAGGATATTTATATTGATGGTGAGCGCTTACTCATTTAATTGTACTATGAGTAGTTTGAGCATTATCAAAAACCTAGAACACCGGTTTATAAAATGTCCTTGAGTAGCCAGATCATACATTCAATTTGGCCGTCAATTTAAGGGTAAAATGGTGTGCTCAGTTAAAGTCAAGTCGAGCGAGCGACGCTGAATACGATGTGAGAGAGACTCTCTTCTCAACTTTTTAAGTGCTAGAAGAGGTGGTTATATATATATATATATATATATATATATATATATATATAAGCACAAAAGTTCTCATTTATATCTCTAATGAGGGAGAAATTTCCTACCTAAATGAATTCGAGCTTCAAATTTCCCTCCAATTTCCCTAGATTTTTCGTTCATATTACATCATATCTTTAAAACTTTTTAAAAAATCAAAATCAAATAATCCTCCGTATGAATAGGGAATGAATATATTATGAAAACATATAAATATGTGATCTATAAGTAAGAATTAAATACATCTGGATAAGTAGGGTTCCCTTTGAACTTTTTATTGCTAACATATATAGGATATACTCGTTCAATCAATTAATTTGATAACTTTGAAAGCATCAAACTTTTGTGTATATCTAGATAAATAAGTCACACAATTAACCTCTTAATATTTTTTTCTCATAATTTTATTCATTTTATAGATGACCACTACCTTGTTCATAAATGCATAGAGAATTGGCCCTACTAAAGTTTTCTTGAAGAGACTTACACTTTACATTTAAAAAGTTGATTTCTAAACGCATTATCCTATCGATACACTACTTTATACACCTTGTATCAAACATAGAAGATATTTAAATGTATTACACTTCAACCATAATACTGGACATTGTCTCATCATGAATGGACCAAAAGTTCATTTTCACAATGTTGAATACTTATCGATGACTTTGTTTGATTTCCTTGAACCTAGATATTGGAATCAATAGTCTTCTAAGTAGGGTTATCACTATGATGACTTGTCCTAGACCATAATCCCATTCTCTTTGATGATTTTCAACCACTTCTCTTGTTGGGACTTTTGTATGTGGATCTATTATTTAAGGTGTATTTACGCATTTGAATACTATATTTTACTCATGTTTTAGCTATGTTTTCTATATAATATTGTAAATATTCGTATATTTATTGATAATATGTTGTGACGATATAATGTACATTATTAATTTGATTTTAGGCAAAAAAAAGACAACAAGAAAAGTTCCATATGATAGATTAGAATGCAAATCTAAGTAATCTAAACTAAAATGGAGCAAAACTAGTTATAGTAAAGACCATTAGATGAGCTTCGCGCACCCCTACACAAGAACTAAACATTTAGACTCAAGAAAGGAGGTTGGCTCTGAGATGGACCCCTTGACATGTACCACTACCCTGCGCGACGGGCCTCATATTGGATCTCCTTGTGTATCGACCTAGGTTTGATCCATTCAAAGTAGAGTACAATTGGGATTAGGACTTAAACCTTACTATGTAAGTCTTTGGATAACATTTTTATGGTTACGAGTCACTAGTAGAGGATTATAACTTAGTCTTAGATATTTGAGTTCATTGCTCTTAGTTTTTAGGATTTACTTTACAATTTTAGTAGACTATTGTGGCACGAACAATATTCTCTTGAAAAAGCTGCATTAATCAAAGGTTGTTATAAAAAAAATTAAATTCATCTTCTGTAGTAGTAAAATTTATTGCAATATAATTTATTATAGTTATTATTTACCCTTCGTTATAAGTAGCTAAACTCATAAATAGAGTTATGAAATTTAGAGTAGGGGTACTGATAAGAAACTCTTTAGAATAAATATCTTTTGATGAAGGAGTGATAATTGTGTATTAAGTTCCTTTCACAACTAACGTTTTCTTTAAATGGTTGAAAACTTTATGAAGAATTGGCTCGTATTCTAACTTGTTTGACTATAGAAATACATATTAGGGAACTAATCATTAACAAAAATTTGGTGATACCAACTACAATCTAATAACTTGAGCTTAAGAGAGGATAGTTTACTTGAGACTTTTAATGCTTGAACAAATCAATTCGACACCCAGAGCCAACAAAGAACTTAGAGTGATATTATCTTAATTGGGCTGAGAAGCTTTTAGATACTTATAGATTCATCAATTTTGCACACTAAACACAAATGAATGAACTAATACTAGTTCAATATCTAAGAATTGTGAATTCATTTTTCTTATTGATAAAATCTAAGTAGTTAAAATAGTTAGTAGATTCTCATACATTCAAATTTATTTGATAATAGTTATTGATTTGAATCTCAATATCAAATTATAAAAGAAATCTTGTATGCTCTCAATAGGATTCGACCTCAACCCAGTTGTTTTACTCTATTTTGGAATCAACCGGCTTAATCCATAAAAGCGTGTAATTTGGGCGATATCAAAATTATGGCACACTTGTTGAGGAGTTTGATTTAGAGTTTTGTAATCTATAGAAATTCATAGGTAACTATTAATTTCCTTTGCGAATCCACTGGTTATTGTTTTTGTTCATTGCAGGATTTTCCACAATTTATGCTCGATACTAGGAGTCATGTATCTCCCCTGATTCCAATTTATCAGGAAATAGAAAGAATATTTAGGCAATGAAGGTTAAATTTTATAATGGTTTACAAGAAATGTTGTTTGTTGGTAGTTGAGGTTGATTAACAAGTAGGTTAAATTTTATAATGATTTACAAGAAATGTCCACCTTCACTTATTGGAAATGCTACTATAAACATCCCCAACATGATATTGCACTTACTATGTATGAAGGGTCTAATCGGTGGTCTACCTTTTTGTAACGACCCTAAAAAGAAAAAAAAATGAACTAGTGAAACTAGAGCCTCACATGTGAGTTTAGAGTCGAGAACTTAATGAAATGATTATATTTGAATTTGACCCAAAAAGTTCTTAAAAATGTGCTTCGGAAGTTACCGAAAACTTGTTTAGCTACTTAT
>JAJOOF010002023.1:0-58979 GCA_029582545.1 Solanum lignicaule
AAATTACAATATAGACAAAAAAAATTAGTTTTAAATTATAATATAGCCACAAAAAAATAGTTTTAAATTTTTTTCTTTACACTAAGGAATGAAAAAAAATAAGAATAAGAAACTCAAATAATTATAATCAAAGAAGTCAAAAAATAATTTATGTATGAAAAAGATTAAAATATACCTTGAACTTTGCTAGAAGAAATATACCCCTAAATAATTTTTAAGAAAATTAAAAGTCCAAAAATATAAATTTAAAACTAATTTTTTCACTTCCGTTAAATGAAGGGTATATGTGAGCTCATTTTGTAACGGTAGGGGCATATGTGAGCCGTTTGTATAACTGTAAGGGTATATATGAGTCACTTTCATAACAAGGGGCATATCAACTCCAAATGATAAAGTTGAGAGGTATATCAGGCCCTTTTCCCTTTTCTTTATTTCCCTCTTACTTTTTGACTTATTTTAATTTTGATTTCATCTTCCACCCCTTCAAAAAGACACCTTAACTTTGCAATCGTCCTATTTCCCCACTAAACAATATTGAACTAATATTATTATATCATTTTTCGAATAAACCCCATATTTTAAGAAGCAAGTGTGTTCACACACCAATCATTACATGACACGTGTTAATTTAATTAAAAATATAGTTTTTTTTCATCCTAAGTTTTTTTTCTATATCTTTTATTTTCTTTATTTCTCTCTCTTACTTTTTGACTTATTTTAATTTTGATTTCATCTTCCACCCCTTCAAAAAGACACTTTAACTTTGCAATCATCCTATTTCCCCACTAAACACTATTGAACTGATATTATTATATCATTTTTCGAACAACCCCATATTTTAAGAAGCAAATGTGTTCGCACACCAATCATTATATGACACGTGTTAATTTAATTAAAAATATAATTTTTTTTCATCCTAAGTTTTTTTTCTTGATCTTTTATTTTCTTTATTTCTCTCTCTTACTTTTTGACTTATTTTAATTTTGATTTCATCTTCCATCCCCTCCCCCTGTGAAGTTTATCCATTCCTCTATTTTCTTTCTTTTTCTTCACCTCCCACCCTCACCTCAAGTTGAACCCTTCTCCCATTTGTTTCTTTTCCATTTCTTCTTCATCTCCAATCTAATTCTTTATTTCAATAATTTTTTCATTAAAAAAATCATATTATTTTCTAGACTTAATTGAACTATTGATAACAAGACTAATTATTTTTCTAAGAAAATTTAAAATTTTGAAGGAATCATCAGTTACTCCTTGTCATATAACTTCAAAATTAGAAATAATAATTTTAAAAGAATCAATGAATTCCCCAAAAATTGAAAGAACTTGATTGAAATCGGATAAAAAAACTATAGGATACCTCCTAATTATCTTGAAATTTAATGGGTTTATTAAATTGTTCGAAATGTAAAAAAAATATTTAGATAAAGTTTTAAAATTACAGAGAGTAAAACTAATAGTAGTAAAAAGGGGAAGGTGAAATTGTGGTAAAAATGATGACATTGAGAGTGAAAAGTTTCAATGGAGATGTCAATGAATTATTGAATAAGAAATAAGAAAGAAGAAAGAGAAAAAATAATAAGGAAAAAAAGTTAAAATAATAAGAAAATATATTTTATAATAAAATACTTGTAAAAATAAAATTATATTAATTATTTTAGGTTGCTCACTCTCTATGTCAGGTGGACAAAAAATGATGTAATAATATCAGTTCAAGATTGTTTAGTGTGGTAATAGGACGTCCGCATAGTTAATGTGTTTTTTTGAAAATTTGAGACAAGTTCAAGTGTCACTTTATGTCTTTTCTCTATAAAAATTAATACATGAATAACTTGTTTCTTATCCACCAAATCAGGTACAAGTACTAAAGGGAACTGAAATAAAAAACATACTCACAGTCGGATGAGACAAAACAATCGATGATTGGAATTATCAAGAGAGAGTGGGGCACAAAACTTAGGCATTAAACCGGAATGAATGCATTGGGAAACAGGTTGCCGTTCAAAAGTTATACTACTCCTAGTTTGGTTCGTTTCACTAGAGTTGGATCAAGTTTGAATTGAACATAGAATTGAGAAAACCTCATAATAATTTAAAAAAGTTATGCTAGTGTAACTGGCTAAGTTCAGTTTGAAAATACTATACTGCATCCATAATGCACACACTAAAATAAAACTTGAAGGATGTATACACTTTTTGAATTACTAATTTACATCATTCAGAAATGGTAAGATTCTTCCCCACCCACTTTGTCATCACACTTTTTCCATATTTGCTCCAAATTAGATAACTGAATTTAAGTGAGTTCTATTTGCAGGTAACAACATAGAATACTTATAGAGTTTCTCAAATAAGGTTTTATACAATCTAATACGACTTATCATATCAACAGACACTTTCCTAATGCATCATAAAGAGGTGCAAGCATAGTAACAAAGTTGAACAATCCAAAAAGACGCTACAGTAACAAACTTGAATAGTCATACATCCATCAAAAACTAAGTTTGTTTTGGAAGTACTCATGTCCCGCCACTTCACAGTTCAAATTCGGCACCGGAATAGGCAGTGGCATATGCAAGATTTTTTCTAATCAGTATCACCATTTAAGAGACAAAAATGGCTCAAGAAGAAAATCAATGACGCTTTTACTTTAGGCCTCCAAAAATTTGAGGCACCATTAATAGTGAACTTTATGAAAAAATATTCTTCTTAAAAATATAAAATTTTGATTCAATTAAAAAAAAAATTAAAATTTTGTCTACTCTTTAAAATAGATAATATTTTAAAATTTTCAATTAAACCAGTCACATCTTCATATTAATAAAGTTGTATACAACATTAATGATAAAGTTTTATACAACATTATTCAACATATTTTATTGGAAAAAAATTATTAACATCTTTAAAAAAATAAAAAAATAAGAAAGAAGTTATAGGGTCTTATATTTAAAATTGGCTTTAGACTACTAATTTTGTTGAACTGAATTCAAGTACATTACTACAGTTCTCTTCGACGAGATTAATTTCATATTTTGAAAGGTATACATAATAAACACGACTAAATACTTACTTTTCTATATAAATTGACTTTGAACTCATAATTTTTTTTAAAATAATATCTCTCCATTAAATTTAGACTAATAAGCTGTAGTCTGCAAGTAATTGAGGATCAAATAATAGAGGATTGCGGACAATTGTAATCAATTTAATGAATCCTAAATTATTTTATTGTAATGAGCAAATAGAAAAAAAAAATTATTATGAACAAATAAAAATAAAATCACGAAAAAAGAGCAAAAAACGCGAAAAAGAAAAAGAAAATTGCGAAAAAAAGAATCACTCATACAGGGATCGGACTCGGGACAAATACATGTAATGTAGCGCTTCTACCACCTGAGCTAGAAGCATTCTTTTATGAAGGAGTGTCATTTTAATATATTTAGCTTTTAGTATATATTTTTCTTCATATACAGGTATATTCCGTAAAAAATTCCAACAAAGTTGTAACACCTCATAAAATTTTGAACTAAGACTTGAACTATCCTTCGTTGTGAGTAGAATTTTACCGAGGAATTAAAATTTCTTAAGTTTTAAGTTCACTAGATGTAGCACCTTGAGTTCGAAAAAGAACTAAATTGGAAAAATAGCAAAAATCTGAAATTTTGCAAGTTAAGCTAAGTATGGGTTTTGGGTTGACTTCAAACGATCATAACTCCTAGCTCAGGATGATTTAGATGTGCTACAAGATACCGTAGGAAATACCTTTGAATTATCTTTCCAACGCCGCCGAGTTTGCTAAGTTTCGAGTTCAGATGAGTGAGATATGACCTTTTGAAATTAGGTTGTCCAGTTAAGGAAAGTTAGCCGAAAATAGTAAGGGGTATTTTGGTCTTTTCCTTACCAAATCAGATTTAATTCATTTTTAGTAAGATTTTAAGGGTATAATCCTATTAGGTTCAGTTTTATAATCCTAGTTTACGCCTAGGGTTTTAGTTGAGAGTTCAAGAAGAGAAAAGAAGAGAAAAGAGGAGATGATCAAATCGTTCGTCGAGAGTCTTGCGTTGTGTTGCAGATTTTCGCCATGGGTTTAATCCTTAAGAGGTATGTAAGCTTCCATAGTGTTGGGTTTATTCATCCACACGCCAAACATATTATTTTCAGCAAAGTTTCATTCTCAAAAAGTTGAAGGATTTAAGTTCTTGATAGGTGTTCTTGAAGTTCTTTCTAAATCTTGTTGTGTTGGGGTTTTGATGATTTAGTGAGATTAAATTTAGTAATTTGAGTGTTGTTTTGAGTATATTAGAGTGTACTTATGTTAAGTAATCGAATCCAAGTGATTAGGGAAGAAACCGTTCGATTCTAGGCGAGTTAAGGTGAGAAAACGAGCAAGGAAAATTTGTCAGATTTTCTGGGTTGGGGCCTGGCGCGATGCGCCAGCCAGAGCTCCCCAAACCCTCCTCTGAAGTTTAGGGGCTGGCGCCCCGCGCCACCCATTGCGCCAGGGTCGCCTGCCCCATTCAATTTGTCTTCGGTTTCTCCGTTTGAGTTTGTTTAAAGTGCACCTTCACACCCTTTCGATTCTAAACACTCTAAAATCATTTCTAACATGATCATAACCTTGAATTCATAATTCAAATTCAAGGTAGAGTTGAGAGTTAAGTTTTGAGAATTCTTTCGAACATTCTAAGAAAGTCATTTAAGTCTTTTTGAGAAGTCTTCTACAACTTCTAATTACTTGTTTCAAGACTCGAGCAAGTGAGTACGAGTGAGGAGAATGTATTCATGAGTCTACTTTATCATTACAAGATCCTTCATATCATGAACCATAACTCTTGAATTCATAATTCACATTCAAGAAAGAGTTAAGAGTAGAGTTCAAGAAAGCCTTTGAGCTCAATTGTGAATCCTTTGAGATCCATAATCGATTTGAGTTAAATTTTGAGTAAGTAAGTATGAGAATGAGAAGAGTTACATACATGAGTTCCATAATGTTATGTAGACCTACGAGTCAAGTCGTTCATGTCCATAAATTTCGCATGAACTCCATAAGTTGAGTATCTATGAAAGGAGTAATATCTCCATGTCCTAAGTCTTAAGTATTGAGTTTCTAATCCATTTGAAATTACATTCCTAATCACGGGACTATTACATATTACCCATGAAGTCTGAGTTGGGTTATTTATGTCCATAATTCTGCATGAACTCTATAAGTCGAGCAGTCTTGAAACGAGAAGTATATTTGAGTCTTTGAGTTGAGTAGTTCATGCTCATAATTCCGCATGAACCCTCTGAGTTGAGCAGTTCATGCTCATAATTCCGCATGAACCCTCTGAGTTGAGCATTCTTGAAATAAGTATTATTAGTGAAGTTCTTGAGTTCCAAGTATTGAGATCTACCTATGGTTAATGAAAACCTTGCATCTAGTCATTCACGTCCATAATTCGGCATGAACCATATTTTAAGAAGTCTTTTACAAGTGTTTTAACTTTGTTTGAAGACTTAAGTTTTGAGTTCAGTAAAGAGTAAAATTGAAGTTCATTTCTTCAAAAGTATATGGGGACTATGTATTCCCAAAAGAGTTTAAAATGTTTTCACATTCAAATAAGAACGGAAAACTGAGATTTTCAAAAGAGTCTTTGAGCTAGTGTTTTAATAAAGAGCCTTTGAGCTAGTTTTTCAGTAAAGAGCCTTTGGGCTAGTTTTCAGTTAAAGAGTAAATGCTTTCACAATAAAGTAAGAGAGGAAACTTTGATTTCCAAGATAGCGTTTGAGCTAAGTTTTTGAGCACTAATCTCAAATCACAGAAAGGAGTATGTTTTTAAAACATAAAGAGCTAGTATATTTTGGGAGTAGTATTGAGCACCGATATGGGGGAGAGTTCAGACAACTCACAACCCCCATAAATCATGTAATCATCATGGGTAGAAAAGGGTCATACTTTTTTAGATGAATCCTTTGCGCATAGACTAGTGGATCCACTTAGTAGTTCAAGTCCTATACTTGTGGCAAGGTATAGGATGCGCTGGCAACGTTGTATCATCACAATAGCTCTTATGTGATGGTTGTCGGTTAGAGAAACTCTCACAACAGTATTTTGTATTTTTATATACATCAGATTATTTGTATTTTTACATATATTTCAGAGTTATATATATCTTTACATACATACAGAGTTGACATCATGTTTTAAACAGCTTTTCTTTATATTGCACTTGTTTTAAAACTGTTTTATATTAAAATGAGTTCAGTTATGTTGAGTTGAGTTGAGCCAGGTAAGTTCTTCAGTTTCCTTTCAGATTCTTTTCAAGCTTATGTTTATGCTTTAGAATTCCTCTTACATGCTCGTACATTCCACGTACTGAGTCATTTGGCATGCATCTTCTCGTGATGTAGACACAGGTATTCAGGATCATCAACAGGAGCTTCATTGATACATCCGAGAGTTCGAGTTAACTATGGTGAGCCTCCTTATTTCCGGAGGATTTCATTTACTTTTCAGTTTAGTCAAAATGTTGTGGATCTTGTCCCGACTTCCGTCTTTATCAGTTAGAGGCTTCATAGATAGTCTGTATAGTTGAGAAGTCTGTATTATTAATTTATTTTATTAAATGTTTCAAAGACTTAAGTGCCTATTTTATGGCGAGTGGAATTATTTATTTTATTCAGTGTTTTCTTCATGAATATTTATTCAGTTTTTAAGCTTTGTATGCTTGAGTTAGTCTTAGGCTTGAAGTCAGCCAGGATGAGGATTCGCTTGGGGACCAGCAATGGTTCTCGAGTGCTGGCCACGTCCAGGGTGTAAGCTCGGGTCATGACAAAAGTCGTGTCACGTGACACACCTTAATTATACCTAAATCCTCCCCTGGGAACAGGGGAAAATAATCTAGAGTTATGGAGAACTCTAGAACTCCCTAGATATTTTCAAGAATACTTTAGAATTCCCTAAAACATGTAGGAAAATTCTAGAATATGAATCAAAGTGTAAATATAGAGGGACTTGTATTGTAAATATTATTTACACAAAGGCCCCTAGGAAGTAGTATAAATAGAGGGCCTCCCATTTGAAAATCCATCACTCAAGTTGTAAAGCATTCTCCAAGCAATACAAAGTCTTCTTCCATAACTTTCCAAGTCTTTCTAAGTCTTTCTTGCATTCTCTAGGGGCTTAGTTGAGCTTATAGATTAGTGAGTAAGTTTTCAAGTGCCGCACAGAGCTTTAGTGAGTCTAAGTCTGTGACATATGGTATATATTCGTAAGTTATTCAGAGAAAGAAATAACTGAAGCCATTTTTCATTAGATCACGCAATTTATCATAGCATTTGAACAAATCAACCTAAAAGCAACAAAAATTAACTGTTAGAATATGACAAGATAAAAAAAGAATTTAAGTGAAGGCTGGACACCTTACAATGTTAAAAAATCTTTGTACAGGCAAGGCCTCAAAGGCTTCCAACAGTAAAAGTATCATTCAATGCCAATAGTATAGGCTATCTGAGAGGGTTCATATATCAACAGGCTCCCCTCTATACAAAAATTTAATTCATGATTATAAATTATATATATAGAGGGGAAAGTCAACAAACTAAGAGTGAGTTAATTACCTTCAACAACATTCAATATGATTTTGTCCGACTTGAACTAATGGCATCTTTCCTTGACTCAGACAGGGAATAATGTGCGCAGATTCTTCATAGAAAATACCAAAAGGTGTAACCACATGGATCTTCCGGTCAAGGGCTTTTTCAATTGACCTTTCCATTCTGCCCAATTTAGATTCTTGTATACCTTCCAATTGCGTCCGAAATTCCTCTTTCATTGATTGTTCATTTTTGAGTAAAATTTGAAGATGAGCTTAAATATCAGGAAGCTCTTCAATGAAGAATTGTTCTCTTTAATTTCTTTATCAATATCAGGAAGCTTACGTACTTGATCCTTATTTATTTTCACAAGAAATTGAAGTAAAGAAGATGAAAGATTTGTGTTTTTTTTTTGAAATATGAAACTGGTAAATTAAAGAAGATGAAAGATTTGTGTTTCTTTTTTTTTTGAAATATGAAATTGGGCGCCTCTTCGTTATAACAAACCCATCACTTGTGAAATGTGTGCGTATATATATATATATATATATATATATATAGCTCGAATGGTAATAAACTATAAAGAGCTAAACAAAAATTGTATATTTGATGGATATTTTATTCCAAATAAAAAAGAGGAATCAGAAAATTTTCTGCTTTTCTTTTACCAAAACAATTTGTTATTAGGACTGATAATACTCAAGTTTCAGGACTAATTTTTAATAAGTTACCATCAGAGCCGCAATACAGAAGATTGCACAGATGGCAGGTGTTATTATCTTTCTATTCATTTTCAATAGAATATATTAAAGGAATTATTAGCAATTGTTAGAGGAATCAGAAAAGGATTAATATTCCCTTTCAGATTTGAATTTTGTGGACAGGAGATGTCCCACTAGCACCTAGTGCCAAAAACATCTCAATGGTAAGCACGGATATGCCAAGTTCCGCATCAAAAGAAAAATTAATATATAATTCATATAGTTTTCATAACGAAACAAATATGATGGACACATCTGATTATTACTTTTCAGAATAAAAATATGAGTCTAAAAGCAATTTCAGAAATGTAATTTCATTCAAATCGGTTTGCAATAATGCTCCCCAATGATAATCAGATGCATCAGTTTGTAAAACCAGATTATCATTGTCGTCTGGTAATCTAAGTTTGGGTAACTCAGCACTTAAGACTATTAATGGATTTTCGAGAAAGAGAGTATAAAAACCAACTTTTATTTCATAATATATTTTTACACACACACATACAACATATACTTAATCAAAACATTTCAACTGAAATGTAGTTGAGAGTAGGGTAATATGCTTGCAAATCCTGGCATTCCATTGATATGCTAAAGAATTTGCAGTAAACTCCATTGCCTTGGGCAAAATTCTTAATTGCTTCGAACAATCTTGACGGTAGTTGGGATAATTCTTTTAGATCTGGTTTTGTATACACACGATCTAAATACCCAAATTTGAATAATTGAGCTGTGAAGCCCGGTATTCCATTAGAAAAAATTGATATTCTAGGAAACAAACTCGTGGTTCCTAAAACACCGTATGTTTCTCCACTCTCTTCTGGGAGATTATAGATGTATCTAGTAAAGGCCAGATACTCTTCTTCTTTTGGATGTTGCTTTCCAACCTGAAAAGAAGAAAAAACTTTCGTTCCTGTTGTAACTTGGTTAGTTTTACTCTCTGGTTTCCCAGATATAATTTTTTCAGCTTTTGCTGATGAAGAGCTTGTTGCTTCATTTGCTCGGCTTTTTTCCTATCTTTAAAGCTAAGGACTTGAAGATAATTATAGAACAATTTTAATTGTAATAAGTCCCTCCTTCTATCTATAAAAGGGGTGGAACTTCATACGATAGAGGCAGACTACATTTTCCTAGAGAAAAACACTTTGAGAAAAATGTTAGGTACCTCCTTGAGTATGAGTTTTCTGGAAATAAAATCTGCAAGAAAATTATCATTTCCTTTAATATATTCTATTGAAAATGAATAGAAAGATAATAACACCTGTCATCTGTGCAATCTTCTGTATTGCGGTTCTGATGGTAACTTATTAAAAATTAGTCCTGAAACTTGAGTATTATCAGTCCTAATAACAAATTGTTTTGGTAAAAGAAAAGCAGAAAATTTTCTGATTCCTCTAACAATTGCTAATAATTCCTTTTCATTAGTGTATGCTAATTTAAACATAAAAGAATACTTAGAACCTACAGGGAATTAAACAAATATGTTTATTCATGCTAAGCATATCATATTCATATCATTCTTATGATAATCATAACAATCATGCTATTTGAATATCATGCAGTTTAAATACATGCTTATATGCATAAAAATGAAATTTTTACAAAGATCTTTGCATAGCATCAGAAAAAGAGCTTGGAAGCATAAAAAGGCTTTATTTCATATGAATAAAGCAATCAAGGAAATGGAACTAGTATATTCTAGTGCAAGTCACCCTTATGAAACTCTGCTATTTTCAATAAATGAAATGAAAATATATAGAAGACAAGAGTATTTTGAATACAAAAATGCTCAATCAATCTTAAAAAATTATAGAGTATTCACAGCATAATAACTGTGCTTACTTATTTATCCGCAACCCTGTTTAAATAAACAACCATTGAATAATGGTATCAGAGCTTGTTACTAAACTAAATGGTATTAGATAAAAATCTAATAAAACATTTTTGGTATATAGAACAAGAAACCTTAGTAACAATACTACAGGTAATAAAAAGTTTCTAAATCCAAGGAACTGAAAGAAAGAATACTCGACATAGAGCTCCACAGGCTAGGAGCAACTGAAGAAACATGGAAACTAGCATGCAAGATGCTGGATCATGATCACAGCTAATGTGAAAAACAGGTGAAGACAAAGAAGATGACGTAAGCACTTACGTCATGAAGCAATAAAGAAAAGGAATCCTTTTCTTTTCCTCAAAGACAAAAGAAGGGTCACTATCTTGTCGACCATTATTCAAAAGAAGACAATGGAGCGTCCATTATCTTATCACAAAGGCATCTTTAAAGCTAAGGACTTGAAGATAATTATAGAACAATTTTAATTGTAATAAGTCCCTCCTTCTATCTATAAAAGGGGTGGAACTTCATACGATAGAGGCAGACTACATTTTCCTAGAGAAAAACACTTTGAGAAAAATGTTAGGTACCTCCTTGAGTATGAGTTTGAGTGAGTAGTAGCTTCTTCCGCTAGGGAAAAGTTATATATATTAAAATCAGTGTAAAAGTATGAAATGTCAAAAAAAATCAATCTAATTGCATAATTACACTTGGACAACCAAACAGTTCCCGTGTAATTACATTATGATTTATAACAAACAAACAAATCATCATTAGAGGTGTTTAAAATGTTATGTAAGGAGGTCTAGTTGATAATCCAAGCAAAGTATAAGGGTCTCACAGACTATTTCACCTATACATTGTGTATGAATACTTTATCAGAAAAGATCCAAAGGAAATTGAGAAAATTGAAAAATACGAAAAAACCTCGAGGTTGTAAAATCCTATTTTTATTGATTTGATTTGATATTTGAAAAATCTGAACCAATCTAGACTATGTACACCCTTATATATGCAAACCTATGTACTAAGGGGTTGTTTGGTTTGAAGACAAGTTATGGTACAATTAGTTGTATTAGGAGTACGAAAAATAACATGCATTGAATAATTTCAAAAAAAATAATTTGTTTGTTTACAAAAATACCCTCCACCATTTATAGTAGAAAATTGCCTGAAGGACGTCAAGGTATTTTTGTCATTTTCTTATTTTATCTCGAGATAATTAATTATGATACTATCTATTATTCCACCCTCCGAGATAACTTATCGTGATACTAAATTATTGCTGATCTTGCTATAATAACCAAATAATGGATAAGAAATAACTAAACGACCTTTGATGGTCGTTTGGTAGCTGGTTAGAGTTATGCATCGTTATCTATTAGTAATGTAGTGATTATTTATGAATTAGTCGATCCATTGTTTTATGCAGATATCAGTTATTCATGTATTAGTTAAACATAATACATATATTAGATTATTAGAATTAGTTATTTCACTTTCTATCCTGCATAAAATAATACATAGATTCCATCATAACTTGTACATGTATTAGTTGCGTAGATTTCTAAATTGTCAACCAAACATCGTATTAATTTTGTACATGAATAACTTATTTTCTATGATTCTATCCACCCACTAAACATGTATAAGTTATACAAAAATTAATATGAGTAACATGTTTCTCATCCAGCTTCTAATCACTTATACATGTAATTATTTTCATTATTTGTGTCTATGTAAACAAACATAATTTGACATGAGATTGAAGTGTCAGTCTAATAGTTACAACTTTAACTTGCATATAAATGCAAAGTCTTAAAACAATATGCGTACGGGAAGACGTTTTTCATGTCATTAGAAACTTTTTATGTACTATCAAACAATAATTTGGTGAATATAAAATGGAGGTTATTTGAGTTAATAAGCTTTGATTATTTTTTGTTGTTGCATCTTTGTGGTTTATACTAGGTCTTACTCCAACTAAATAACTTATGCAACAATGAAGATATGGAATTAATTGCGTCAACTTTCTAGTATACAAGTTACATGAAAATTAATTGAGAAGTCATCCATGTGTTTGTTTACTCCAGGGAGAACGGAAAAGGGTCAAATTTGCTTTTGAACTATGCAAATGAAACAAATTTGTCATTTGTTACTAGTTGAGATCAAATATGTCCTTGCCGTTACTAAAATGGGCTAAATTTGCCCTCGTTGTTACCCCTGCTATTCTATTTTACAAGCAGGTAGTAATAAACATAGATCCTAAAGTTTGTTTTTATTTTTGGAAAAAAACACCACACTTGGCTTCAAGTTGCTTGATTGCTTTTGATGTTTGTGAACAAAACGATCAGCCAACCGAGCTGGATGTTCAAATTTGACCTCAACTGGCAAGTAAACACTTTAACTTTGAGTATGCACATCAAGACACCTGGACTCGTCTCCAATGTTCAGCTGAACACTCCAACTTTGTAAGTGATCATTTAGACACTTCCAAAATTCACATGTCACATCATCATCGGGTGTCCACAAGAAATAGAGGGGTTGTCAATTGAGACCAAGTTGAAGTGTCTAGATGTGTTTACTTGATAATTGAGGTCAAGTTTGGTGTGTCTATTTATATCTTATGCCGATATTCTCTATATAATATTTGTATATAATCCAGACAAACGAGGCTATTTATATAGAGCAACTTTCACATATAACAAACATAAAAATCATATTTGTATGTTATAGTTATAGTTTGTATAATTGCGCTTCATAGCAAATTTTATGTTTGCTATGAAGCTTTTGATTTGTATAATTCGCTACAAACATCCAATTTTATACAAATTGTTCAGTTTTGTATAAATTTATTTATACATTGTAATTTGTATAATAAGATCTGTATTTGTATAATTATAAGTGTATAGGACGAAAATATATGTATTTGTATTTGTATATACACTTTTATCTCGCTTTATACAAACACAAACACATTTTATACAGAAATGTATAAAATGGCTAATTGTATACCGAATCAGATGGCAAAAAAAGGGGATGTTTGCTGGGAATTACAATTAAAATAATTTATGGCTATAACATTTAATTTAAATTAATAATTTGTTATTTCATACAATTTTCCCATTTATATATTGTGATGGATGGGCCTTTGGTAGATGGATTACCAATAATAATTGGACCTAATGTGAACCGAAAGCCCAAACTTGAAATACGAAAGCCTTCTTCTCCGAATTCCCTTCCCCTTTCTCTGTAAACAATCAATGGAGTCCAAACCCTCAACCGGATTCGGACCCTCCAGTAGTCCTCTACTCTCTCTCTCCACCTTCGTCCACCAGCACTGTTCCCGACTCGGTGCCGAACTCACTAACCGAATCGACGAAGCGAAACGGCTGAGTTCTAAAATTGCGGCCGATTTTATTCAGCAGCCGCTGCCGGCGGCGATAGGGAGGAGTTGTTCTTTGCCGTTGCATTCTTATCATCTATCTCTTCCGTTCGCTTCGGTGTCGCAGCGTCAAGAGAAGGTCGCTAAAAACACCGGTTTGAGCTCGGATTATGTGGCTAAGACATTAACTGGAACTTCTGTATACACAGTTAGCAATTCCAACAATGAATTCGTGCTCATTTCGGACCCGAATAGTGCGAAGTCAATCGGATTATTGTGCTTCCGTCAAGAGGACGCCGAGGCATTTCTTGCTCAGGTGAACTTCATTTTTTTAAATAAATTTATAGAATTTTTTCTCTATAGAAGAGAGTGAAGAGAGAGATGAACTCCTTTATCAAAGTAGGGAAGCAAGAAGGGAAAAAGAAATGTATAAACTAGCCCAAAAGAGAAAACTAAGTTAAAGATGATTGCTTTAAAAGAAATTATTGGGTATTTATCATTGGAACATTGCCTTCAAAGGACAAATTATTTATTATTGGAATGTATTGAACCTGAATAAAGTGGAATTGATACATAAGATAGCAGATACAGAAGACCGATAATGTTGACCTTTTCAGTTTGCAATTGAGGTGTTGTTTTAGACGTTTTGATATACAATGGAAGGCTTGTTTGTGGAGAAATAAACATGTGAAGGTTTTTCAGGTACGGTTGCGGAAGGGGGAAGTGAGAGGTGGAGCTAAGGTAGTTCCGTTGACGCTTGATCAGGTGAATTTTTTGTTTCCTTTTGCTTTGAAATTTTCTTTCAAAGATGTATCTGCTTTGGTGATTTTTTTTCTTCTTTCTTTTTACAAGATTGTACATTCATTAGAAAAGAATTGCAAACTTTAGGAGTGACATTAGATTACTCTATGGAGAAGGCCATTTTCTTGTTTAAAGGATTGAACTTTAGCGAAATTTTAGTACCATGAAACTGTCTGGTTATAGATATGGTATTAGTGATGGACAGTTTTGTCTCTAGTGCTCATCAAGATTGGTTGGTGGAAAGTCAGAAGCTACTGATGATCTACTTGTATGTATATGTTCGATCTAATTCTGTGCATATTTTGAGAACTTCTTCTTGCAAGAATGGGTATAAACTTTGATGGTTATTGAATCGTCCATTTGTTAAAGAAGTGTTGGATTCAAATACAGCAGAATGGAGATACCGATCCTAACTTGTTTATATTGACACATAGTTGATTGATTGAATCAAAACAGAGCATGCATGCTATTTAGCATAAGCAATGGAGTCTTTTCAAAAGCACCCCTTGAGATAAGGCTCGATTAGATTACCTGACCATCTCAGGTTAAGATTAATTCACTGAGCCATTTTCCTTTACCATTCCTTTTAGTGATTTCTTCTCTTTTACATCTTTAAGATAAGTTGTATGCATTATTGATACATTTCGTATCTCTTGTTCATCCATAAAAAAGGGGATCCTATCGTACTCCTTTTGAGCCTCAGACGTCTGATCTGTCCCGTTTAATATATCTTCTTCTGCTATTAAATTAAAAAGAAAAAGTTGAAGCCTAACTTAAGAATGAAAGACATTTTTGTCTCTATTTAACAGGTCCAGTGTACATTAAGTAATCTATTGCAACTATTTGCAGTTGTCTGTATGTGCAAGAATTTCTGTTTTTTGCTTTTCCATTTCTTCCTAAAGGTGTTGCTAGGCACTTGTCCCATATTTTGATTGGTTACACATCTTTCTTTTTGGTATCAATTTGCAGGTTTACATGTTGAAGGTTGAAGGAATCGCATTTCGTTTTTTGCCAGATCCTGTTCAAATTAAGAATGCAATGGAGGTAGTTATCCGCATTGGTCTTCCTTAAGTTTTGGGTCTGGATCCTTGTAATTTCCACTGAATGCAGTAGAATTGCACAAGGATGCCTGTTCAGTTGTGCAAGTGATAGTTATACTGTATATTCATCTATCTGTGATATTTTACGTGAAAGTACACTGGCATGTAGTTTTAACTAATGACCAGATTCCAGAGGCAGTAGAATTGCTTGCAACCCATCAATTTTGGAGGTTCACTGCTATGCCCTTATTTTTTCTTCTCTTTTCTGATAATTAAAAATTTCCAAAATGGAGGTCTTTCCAAGATTTGAATTTGGGTTACTGACATGCCCTGTATGTAGGCTCTTGCTCACTAGCCTAGCAGATGAAGCATAGATTACTAATGACTTCACCTCCATTGCCACCCAACTTCTGTCTCCTCCTCCTGAAAATACCTCTTTGGCTAAACATAATATTTCAATGCATGCTTATTAAAAAGATCTGTTCATCTCAACATTGACCTTTTCTGTGACAGTTAAAAGCTTCTGATGTGAAGACTGGATTTGATGGAGTCCCTGTTTTCCAGGTACCATATAAACTTTTTTGCCAACTATATGCAAAAAAACCTCTAGCATTACATACTCAGCCTGTGTATTTTTTGAATTATGAACCTTCACTCACTGGAAAGATTTGTATATCGGGGGGTGGACTGCACTGAATATGGTTAAACTCCGCTTAATTCTGTAGCTTTTTGTTCTTGTGCAGTCAGATCTCCTAGTTGTGAAAAAGAGAAACAGACGATACTGTCCAATATACTTTCGAAAGGTATGTTGGTTTAATATCTTTAACTGTAGCTAGTCAGAAGAAACAAAAAAAACTAGATGTAACTATTTATTCGTGATGGTTTTCGTTTGATTTCCTTTTCTGGTATACAGGAGGATATAGAAAAGGAGTTATCGTCAAGGGCATCGAGAGGATCTAGTGTCTCTCAGCACATTATGGTATCACAATCACTTTTATCTTTCTGTTTGCTTTCTGATAGGGCGTGCAGATAGATTTAGGATGGTCAAACGTGCTAAAAGGTGAATATAAGATGTCTATGAGAACTTACTTTTTTTATAAGTGTCTTGGAGTAAATTTCATTGGCAGTGATCTCTCTTTCATCAAGTCTAACATTGTCCGAGTGCGGAGAGGATTTTAAAATTTGAATTTACGTGCAACAGGTGTCACTTGGAGAGTCTAACATAGTAAATTTTGCATGTAATGGAGAGGATTAATGGTTGAAAGTTATTGCTTGAAAAATATAGCTATGTCTCCCTAGTTAATTATCATGTTAATGCAAAATCGCTTACTTCAATTACAAGAAGGAAGCGGAATTGAGAACCCTGAAAGAGGTTTGATGAATGCTAAGGACATTAATGCTTTGCTGTTTAAAACCTTTTGTATGTAAAAAATCACCTTGCCGATCCTCTTACTGGCCGTATCTTTTTGGTAAGTTATCGAAAGAATATTGTTTCTTTTCCTTTCTAAAGATTCCTTTCGGACTATCATAGGGGCTTGTCCATGAAAGGACAAGGTTTACTGGCTTTTCTGTATTCGTCGAGATTTTTTGTCATCTGACCTGTCATTGTAACAAGACACTATAGCAGCTAATGTTAACTTGCTAGTATTCTTTTTCCTTATCAACAGGTAGGGACTTTGGAAGATGTCCTGAAAAAAATGGAGGTAGGTGCTTCCTGCTTGGACATTTTATATGTTAATTTCAGAAGTTCAATTATACTTTGAATTCTTAGTTTCAAGCATCAATAAATCTGTTATCGCACTACATGTTGTAAAGATGAATCAATGACATATTGGTCTGAAACTTGTTGAGGGACTGATACCTTAAGTACTCATTTCAGAGAAAGTAACATAATGAGTAAGCCATAAGCCAAGGAAATTAAGGCTAAATTACCAGCTTTTACCCACTGCCCCTTTTTTCCAAAGGGATGAGGAAAATACTAAAAACTTACACCAGCAGTTCATACCGTCAAAGATGTTTGTCCATTGTTAAATGGTTCCTTGCTGGAAAATTGAAAGGAGGAAGTCAAAAATTAAAACACGCGAGTGCAGAAATGAAAATTTAAAAGCTATGTAGCTTATCGCCAAATTTGAATTTCAAGCAGCATAGAAGAAATGTTTTCTGGGATAACATCTTAAAGCTTTTCTATACTCTGCTTTGTTTAAGCAAACGTAACAATATTCCGACATGGACCCCGCGCCTTTTTTTTTTTTTCCTCTCGGTTACTTCTCTCAACTTCTCCGTGTTTCGGGTGGCAGATAAGTCAGAGAAATTCTGGCTGGGAGGACCTTATCTTTATTCCCCCCGGTAAAAGCCATTCACAGCACATTCAAGATGTTACAAAAGCATGAATTTCTTGCAAGCAGCTCCTGTTTGAAACAAATCAAAATAGAGGCAGGTTCACATTCTCCTCTGCATTTGGTCGACCCGAATAATCCAAATAGTTAAGCTCCGTATGCTTTCTACCTCTGACTTGTTTTATTAGTAATTTCTAGAAGCTTTTACTAATTTCTTGATATGTTCAGGTACTGCTGGATTAGCTTAAAGAAGATACATAAATGATCAAGTTTTTGCTTGAATTTTCAATGGAGGGAACAACTAACATGTTATACATTAAAAGTCAATGAGTTGGTAACTAGAGGCACAATTTACTTGGTGTCATCTGTACATTGCACAATTTGAATTGTTGAATTATGTTTCGACTCTTAGCAATATTCTATATTGATGGGGTAAATTATCCCAGGATACTTTGCACACTCTCACCTCCCATTTTATTTGAGAGTGAAAGAAACGATAACAAGTCGTGGTACCCTCAGTTTGCGACGAAAATTGTTAAAGTTGTGTGGTGCTCATCTGGTACACATGTTCTTAAATTTTGGTGCGTTGCTTTATGTCATCCAGTGTTATTGGTCTTGACTTGTGAGTCATGCACCAGTAGACGATATCGCTGAGCACGCTGATTGGTAATTTGCACCAACTAACTGCTGAGGCTGTTGGTATAATATAATTGGAAACTTAATAAAGGTCTCTTCTGGATATGTAGTGATAATGTAATGAACAATTCAATGAATGTGCCGGCCTTCTTTGAATAGTTCATTTGAAGGTTATTTTTAGACAATTCGACTTTCTTGATTTTTTCTTTTCATTTTTGGTCAGTCTTTTTTACCTTTACATTTTTCTCTGGAAAAAAGTTTTTGTGATAATAGTGTTGCCAGAAGCCTTTTGAAATGGAAAAATATGTGATGCAGTCAAAATGTCATGCACCTTTTTAGTTTGCCAAAATAACTTAGAAGCCTACTTTTTTTATACTTAAAGCTTACCTAGACTATGTACCTAAAGAAAAGAGAGAAATTTTGACTCATCTGCAACAGTGTACCTTCTATTAACATAGTTTAATATGTTGTTAACAAAGTAGTTTTGATCATTTCCTCTCACACTAACAAAAAAAGGAAAAGGAAGATGATAGATTACAAGGGTGCCCTGTTATGCAATACTCTGTTCATCTCAAATTACTAGTCATGTTTCGTTCCTACACTCATTTTTGTTAGAAGATTGATGTGTTTGTAGTCTTCAAGAACAATTACTACTAAAGACAGAATGGAAACAAATTATTAATTTTGTCTTAAACTTATAAAATGACAAATAATTTGAGACAATTATGTTTAGAAATCACGACGGTGGAGTAATATTCATGTAAATTATTGAAAGGGTTGACATTGAGTGTACAACAATGATTTTCTACCCTAATATCAACATGGGAATCTATTGTTTTGGTAAAGAGTGGTTATCTCACCTAAAGCCTATTAAAATGATCATTTGTTAAAGATAATCATTGCTTGTTTATTTATTTAATTTATTTATTTTTTCTGTTCTATATAGCAATATAATAAATTATATTAGTTCTAAAAATGTGTAGAAAATCAAGTATTGGTGCGACCTTGCAATTTTGTAACAGCTAAAAGTGACATTTGTTTGTTCATAAGACATTGACAGCCCAACTATACAAGTTGTTGGCCTTAAGCTATTAGCTGCCCTTCCAAATATTTCAAAATTGTGAATTTTAACATTTTCTTAATTATTTTGTCTTCACTATTTTATTTTATTTTAGTAACTCTTACTCCAAATGGCAAGACACTCTGCTTATAAGCTAATACATAATTTAACTCATATGTTCTGATAATTAGAGGCAGATCATGAATTTTAAACTTTATAAGTTCGGCCTTTAATATTCATAGTATTTGCCTGTTATGATTTTAAGTTTATATCTACTATTTGTTATAATTTTATAAAATTTTACTCATAAATTTATACTTCGCTTTGGAAGTACTGGGTTCCGATGAACCTGGTATAACAAGGGTGGATCCTTGATTAAGTTGTATGGGTTTAACTTAAAAAGTTCTAAGCATTGAACTTGTTATATTATTAAAATTATGGATCCATATTTACTATTATAGTGATTTAAAAGAATTTTTATATATAAATTCATGTTTCACATCAAAAATATTGAATTCAGATGCATGCCAACCACCATACCACAAGTCTACAACATGGGAGTATTTTAATTGTTTATAGTAATAATTATATCTTATTTTTATGCTAATAAACTCACTTTAATGAGTAATTAAGTGATAATAACATATTATATCAGCATTTTATTAGTATATAAAAGTTAAACTCGACGGCAAAAAAAGGCCATTTACCCTTCCCTTAAAGAAAAACAAATTGACTCAACAGCCATTATCAACTTTGTATCTTGACAATAAAGGATGGGTATTTTAGGAAACAAAACAATATAATATCTTTTTTTTCAAAAATAAATAATACTAACAACACATATAAAACATATGGCAAACAATTTAAATCTCCTTCCCTTATATATATTGATCTCCAAGTTAAGAAAATGAAATCTTAAAAAGACAAGTAAACAACACTTGGAGCTTTCTTAGTAGTTCTAATTACTTATTCCTTAATCTTTTCATAATTAGGCCTCCTCTCTGTCTCTCTAACAACTATTGCCAAATCCCTTTTAAATATATGTTAATCACTCAATTTTAAATTAATCCACTATCTTACTTGCTCACTACAAATATTATTATTAAGGTTGGAGAGAGTGAAAGTTCACATTTTATATAGCACAAAGAAGTAGCACTCTCCTTTCTATACACAACATACCAAAAAAAGAAAAATGATTATGAAGTCCCTTCCTTCTAAAGCATTGATCATCAAAATCAACTTGGTTTTTTTGGCTTGTTTCTTGATTGGTTATGCTGCTATTCTTCTAAAGCCATCAACTTATGTTTATCATGAATATGCAACATCTCTTGTTAGATGTTCATTGAGAGAATGTCATCATAAGGTAAGGTGAGCTTTAATTTTTTGTTTCTTAATTTGTAGGGGTGGAAATGTCTAATAATTTTACACTTCGTTATACTTTGGAGCTATTCATATTCTTGGTATTAGCAAATCGTCTTATATTTGCTCAACTTTTTTAATGGATAAAGTACGGTTGGACTTCTGGTAAAGACAAGAGCAAATATGAAACGATTTGTTGATGTTAAAGGTATGAATGAACTCAAAGCATAGCAGAGGGTGAAATTAGGATATTTTCGAAGAATAAGGTGAGTTTTTTTTTAATAAAAAGGTTCAATTTACTTTTTATTATTCGAAATATCTTAATTTTACCCTTCGTATTACTTTAGGGCTATTCATGCATTTGCCATTAGCAAATTGTATTGTATTTGCTCTTGATTTTAACAGACAAGTCCATACTAGATCATTCTCAAAAGTCAAGAGCAAGTACGAGACAATTTGCTAACAACAAGGCTACGAATAACCTAAAAGTATAATGAAGGGTAAAATTAAGATATTTCGTACAATATAATACAATGCAGACCATTGTCCATTCTTTTTATTCAAATTCAAGAAAGTTATAACTCAAGATATATTCATCAGTTCGAATAAAAAAAAAACATGAACTATTTTTTTTTTCTTCTTGTTTTGAATAGGGAGAAGGAGGGATAAAGATGAAAGCAGTATTAGAAGAAAAAATGGTTATGAATGAAGCAAAAACAGAGGAAAAGCTAGTACTAAAGCGCGAAAAGCCGAGTTTTTTAAATAAAATGGGGAGAGGAATGAAGATAGGAATGGTAAATATGGAAGGTGAAGATGTTAGTGAATGGAAAATCTATGGCCAAATAACAAGCATCAAATTCGAGAAAGTCTCGAATTTATTTGAATGGAAAGACATATTTCCAGAATGGATAGATGAAGAAGAAGAAATGGATGGACCAATGTGTCCTGAAATACCAATGCCAAATTTTAACAACTATAGAGATAATATGGATATGTTAGTTGTAAAATTGCCATGTAAATATCCACAAGAAGGATGGGGAAGAGATGTTTATAGGTTACAAGTGAATCTTGTGGCTGCAAATTTGGCTGTGAAAAGAGGAATTGGAAAGAATATGAAATTGATTTTTTTGAGTAAGTGTAGACCTATGGTGGAAATGTTTAGATGTGAGGAGTTGAAGAAAAAAGAAGGTGATTGGTGGTATTATGAGTCAAATATGGATAAATTGGCTCAAAAAGTTTCATTGCCAATTGGTTCTTGTATGTTGGCTTTGCCTCTATGGGGAAAAGGTATGTTACACTTTCTAACTTGTACTTGTTGCTATCTTCTTTTTTTTTTGATATTACAAAGTTGACTATAAGTTGGCAAAATGATGGAACTGCTATAACATGTTAAATTACAGTAATGATCATAAAAAATGTCAATGATCATTTTTAAGAAGTATTGGAATGTGTTGATTCCGAACATTGTTCACAATGATCATCCTTAAAAAGTATCGGAATGTGTTGATTCCTAGCATGTTGAATTACATTGATCGTAAAAAAAAGGTCATAGTAGGTTAGTGTGTGAGACATATCGAAATGTGTTAATTCCAAAAAAATGAAGATCAAAACGATCATCCTTAAGTTGTATCAGAATGGAATGTGTTAATTCCTAACATGTTAAATTTATACATTGATCATAAAAATTGTCATGTTAGGTTAGCCTTAAGTAGTATCGGAATGGAACGTGTTAATTCTTAACATGTTAAATTACCTTGATCATTGCCTTAAGTAGTATCGGAATGGAATTTGTTAATATCTAACATGTTAAATTACCTTGATCATAAAAAATGACACGGTTAGTGTGTGAGACGTATCGAAATAATTCAAAAAAAAATGAGACGCGCCAGGTAGGGGTCGAACCTACGACTTTCTGCTTAGGAAACAGACGCTCTATCCACTGAGCTACAGGCGCTTCTATGGGATAAAATAGTAACAAATATTATTTTACTAGTTTCTTGAAATAGTAAAAAAAAAGAATCTTTTTGAATAATTTCTCTACACCTAATTATAATGATTTTCTCAAACGTTTTGGTTACCTATACCTGTAATAATAAGTATTTGAGACTTTTGAGTTTTATACCTATTAGTGTTACAATTTTTTATACAATCGAATCATTTTTTTTCTTTGTTGCAGTGATAACTTATTCTATTTTCATGATTAAAAATTACATATTTAATTTTTTTTTAATCTATAAATATTTTTCGAGTGATATGATAGCGTAAAATATTCTTTTACAATAACGAACGGTGTGTATAACGTTTATTGGTGAGAAGTTTGATTTTAAGTGGTTGGTGCCAAAAGGAGGTTGAAAAAGCATTATCCAAATAGTCAGTAAAATGTTTGGTAGATTTTGAGAAATTAAATGTCTACTTGCATATACAAAATATATAGGCTAAGGCGTGTCATGAAAATTATAATACACAAAAAAGATACAAATATTATTCTTTTTTTCTTCATAGGAAGTCAATGTTCAACTAATCAAGAAGCTTATAATAATACAAATTAATTGAACATAAGGTGGAAACTCAAATATGTATTAGTGCACATGCTAATTAAGACCCTTCTATTAATTATACTTCACTAATATAACCTCCAATTTTATGTTCATTGTTACCAATGACAAAACTATAGAATTCAGATCAAATTTACTGAATTCTGTCGAACTCACATTATAAACATATTTTGATTACAGAAATCAACGAAGTGTATGATATTTCGAAAATAGAAAGCAGCACAAAAGTACCAACAAGAGAAGCTTATGCCACGGTTCTTCATTCATCAGAAACATATGTTTGTGGTGCAATAACACTAGCTCAGAGTCTTCTTCGAACTGGAACTAAACGGGACCTAATTCTTCTTCTGGATAACAGTATTTCTGAATCCAAACGCGACGCGCTTATTAAAGCAGGGTGGAAACTCCGGTTCATAAAGAGGATAAGAAACCCTAGAGCTGAGAAAAATACGTATAATGAGTATAATTACAGCAAGTTCAGGTTATGGCAGCTTACGGATTATGATAAAATCATTTTCATTGATGCTGATATTATCGTTCTTCGTAACATTGACCTCCTTTTCCATTTTCCTCAAATGACGGCTACAGGTAATACCAGTTGTTTCAATTTATACGTCTTACTTTCTTTGTTTTACTAGCCTTTTTTGAAAAGAAAGCGGGTGTGCATGCATGGATGCATGGTTGGGCCCGGAGATGGGAGGAGGGGGTTGGGAGCGGGGCACGTTACTTATAGAACTTGTTATCTCTCTTTCCACAGTAAAGTCATTTTCTTAAAAAAAAAAATAATCAAAATTTGACCTACTAAATATTGAAAAATCGAAACACTTTTTGAAAAATATTTTCTCCATATATATACAAAATACACACGTTTAATGACACTTTTGTATATAAATGTTGTGGCATAGTATAAAATCACAAAGTTTCAAGACCATATATATGATCGAAAGATTTTCTTTGCATTCTTAAAATTCATGTGTTTAATCGAATTAAGACACTAAGAGTGAAAAACAAAGTTTAAATATTTAAATTTTGAATCTGTCATCTGCAGGTAACGATGCATCAATCTTCAATTCAGGAATAATGGTGATCGAGCCATCAAATTGCACCTTCAAAATGTTCATGAAACGTACAAAAGAGATCATTTCATATAATGGAGGTGACCAAGGTTTCCTTAATGAAGTATTTGTATGGTGGCATAGATTGCCTAGAAGGGTTAATTTCTTAAAGAACTTTTGGTCAAATAATTCGAACGAGGTCAGCGTTAAGAATCAACTATTCGGGGCAGATCCTCCAAAAGTATACTCTATACATTATCTCGGATTAAAGCCATGGGTATGTTACAGGGACTACGATTGTAACTGGGACATAGGTGATCAACGTGTTTATGCTAGCGATATCGCGCATGAGACATGGTGGAAATTACATGACTCAATGGATGAAAGTTTACAAAAATTTTGTGGATTGACAGAGCAAAGGAAAATTGAATTAGAATGGGATAGAAAATTGGCTGGAAAAATTGGATTTGAAGATGAACATTGGAGGATTAATGTTACTGATCCTAGAAAATTTTCTTGAATTTTTTTTAATTTTTTTTATTATCAATGTTTTTTTTTTTTTCATTTAATATGTATGCTACTATATATAGTAGTACTTTTGCACAGAGTACTTATGAGTTATGAACATGGCCTTCATGCACTATTTATTCATGTGTATATAGAGGATGCTTGTTCTTAATTTTTGGAACATGAAAAATGTTTAGCTATTCTACCTCCTCTTTTTTTTTTTTAAATTATTATTGTCGTTATAAAGAACATTTTTTCGTATGTTTACTTATTCAGTATAGTGAAACAAGTCATATTTCGAGCATCCAAATAATACTTACGAACAAATTTAAGAGGATGTCATGTTTTTATGCCTAATATATAATAGTAGCCTTTAAGGACTCGATCAAGTTATCAAAATATATTTTTTCTAACTTATACATCAGTCCATTTTTAGTAATTATAATATATGATTTTCAAAATTTTAAGAATATTTTAATTTCATTTAACTCTTCAATTTGTCTATTTGATGTATTGTTTTTCCCTATTAAATTTTTTGTTCAATTAAATGTCCATCATATAAAATGAGACCAGTCGTATTTAGAATAATTAAGTTCCGTTTTAATTAGGATAGGACTATTAAAATGTTGTATAAGGTAGACTACAAATTAAATTAAGCTTAATTAGTCAACTATAGTACTTAACGATTTCAATAAACAAATCAAATATTTTATTTAAAATATGTAAGATAGATAAGTGTTTTTTTTTTCTTAAAAGAAAACATGAATTTGGTAGAGCATGGATTGTTGTACTAATTTAATGATTACTAGTATAACCAACGCAGTGATTGATATACTTCAAAGTTCAACAAACAAATTTATAGTCTTCTTTTATACGCAGATAGCCTTTTATTCGACAGTCTTCTTTATAATAATATTATACTTTTTATAATATACTTCGTGATAATATTTTAAAAAAATATTTAGATAAATAATATTGTTATAAAAAGATTTGACTGTATATTACTTTTTAATGTTGGAAGAATTGTTGAGTAGAAGAAAAGGTAAAATAGCTAAATGATTAATTGTGGTGAAGGCCAAGAATTAGCATATGTGATAATGATAGATCAGTTGAAAAAAAACAAAAAGAGTATTAGTTGAGCAAACTAATTAATTTTTAGGTGCACCTAACAGCTGAAAAAATTGTTTTAATACATTATAATTGAGGTAACACAATATATTTATATTTTGTATGAGCAAATATTAACAAAAACTTTATAAGAAGCTTCCAAGAGTGCAAATCTGAGATGTATTGTCGGCTATATATTTAATAAATTCATAAAAAGAGAACCTTCTGCATGTTTAATATTTTTGGTATAATTTTTTAATGTTGAATCCATAAACATTATAAACAATTTTGAAATTTTTATTTGTCACTACTTTTACCCACTTAATAGTACAGGCCGTGTTATATGAGGCTCATATAACCGACCTCCATTAAAAAAAAGAAGGGTAAATTGCATAAATACCATAGTTTTAATATGAAATTACAATATATTCCTAATAAGTTTTTAATTACATTAGTTCCTTAAAAATTAAAAAAAATCGGATACAATAATTGAAGCTCGGATACATTAATATGTAGCTCGGATACATTAAATATTGTCTCGGATACATTAATATGTAGCTCGGATACATAATATGTAGCTCGGATACATTGAATACTGGCTCGGATACATTAATATGTAGCTCGGATACATTAAAAACTAGCTCGGATACATAATATGTAGCTCGGATACATTAAATACTGGCTCGGATACATTAAAGAAATAAGGGATTTTGGAGATTTTTAAAAGTAATAGGGGATAATGGAAATAAGTGAAACAAAAGGTGTGTATTTCTGTAATTTGTCCTTAAAAAATAATCATAAAAATCCAACTTTAGAGGTCGATCTTTAAATTAAAATTAATTTTTTCACTTTCATTAGAGGAAAAGGGTATATATGATTCATTTGTATATATGAATCACTTTCATAACGAGGGATATATCATCTCTAAATGACAAAATTGAGAAATATATCAGATCTTTTTAACAAAAACAACTTTAGATACTATTAGTTTTTTAAAAAAGAAATGATAGCAAAAAGCGATCTCCGGATATTGATTTTATTCGAAAATGATTCAAAAACATATGTTTTTAAATGATCTGATAAAATAATAAATTGCCTCCTTTTAAAAAAAAAAAGAATTATTAAAAAAATCAACTTTTTTTAAAAAGAATTATTTTTGATAGTTTGACCAAATATGAGCCAATGGGCCAATTCCAAAATCAGAACTTTAACAAGTGCAATGGGCCTAAAGAACCCACTAGACCCTACGTACTAATGGAGCCCTATAATTAAATGGGCCGAAGAGAGACCAAACAGAGTATGAGTAATCATGGATTTTGATTTTGGATTTTGGTTTCATTAATTTCATTTTATATGACGATTTTTATTCAACACAAGAACATAACAAGGTTGACTATCAATATTCAGTAAATATTATTTAGATATTTGAACTATAGTCTATTTAATTATATAGAAAAATATTTCTTATTATATATTTTATGATGTATACAAATACTCAATTAGAATAGATTAGTATTTGAGTGTCTCAATAAAATTTACCCAAGTCGATATATATATATATATTTTTTAAATAATGTTGATGCGTGCTGTACAGCATGGATCGCAGCTTCAATGTCGGATCTGTCATAGGCTTACGAGCTCAGCACGTGACATTAAAAAACAAAAAAGAAAAAAAAACAGCACGTGACATTTATAATTAAAAAAAATACTATAGTACAACTTCTTTTTTTTTTTTCTTTTTTATGTTTTCAACATAAAATACAACTAATAAAACCACTCAACGTTTACGGCAAACAATAATTAAAACTCCCTACCCTTATTTGCTGCCAGCAAATCCCTATTAAACATAGATTAATCACCTACATTAATTATTCATGTCTCCACTCACGATAATTATTTAAATATAATTACATTCTTTACACTATCAAATGAATTCTTAATTGCAGTAGCTAGCATTTTGGTTTGTGGAAAATAAAAGTTGATTATGAAGTCTTTTCCCTCAAAGGCTTTGATAATTAAAATCAACTTAGTTTTCTTGGTTTGTTTCTTAATTGCTTATGCTGCCCTTCTTCACTGGCAATTATCTTCTCTTTATCATGATTATTCAAAATCTACTATTAGATGCACATCTTGTGAATGTCATCACAAGGTAAGTCTGGTTAGATTCACTGTTTATTTTTTCTAATCATATCATGTTATACATGAATTATATCTATATTATACATATGATGATTATTATTAATTTAATCAGTTGGATGACCAGCTATTTAACGATTTTCTGATAGTAAAATAAGTAAAGAACCTAGTTCTAATTTTTTTCTTGTATTGAGTAGGTGGAAGAAGAACCAATATTTGTGAATGGAACAAATGCAATATTGAAGAAAATGGTGAGACATAAGAAGCCAAGTTTTGTGAAAGAAATAATGGGGAGAGGAATGAAGATAGGAATGGTGAATATGGAAGATGAAGATGTTAGTGAATGGAGAGTCCATGGACAAATAATTAAAGTACAATTCCAGAAGGTCTCAGAGTTGTTGGAATGGGATGATTTGTTTCCAGGTAAAGTACGTGACAAATGAACAGATCGAGTCAAATTTAAATAGGTCAAATCAATAAACAAGCATCCGATAACGGGTCATACTTCAACCTACCCAATGTGACCTAACCTCTCTTCCTCTTCTCTTTTGTTTTTTTGGTTAAAAAGAAGAAAGTGAAAACTAATTTACTTTCTTAAATTATTAGCTTAATTAATTTTTTTTCAAAAATACATAATTCTTGATCTTTAATTTTGTTTTTGAACGACGTTACATCTTGACCTGTTGAATTACACTATTTGACCCGTTTTGGCCCAATAATCTAACAGTCCATTTCGATATCAACCTATTGAGTCAAGTCAAGTCAACAAATAAGTCTCAACCTCACTCTTTCAAACTTGAACAGGTTAAACGAGTTACTAAAAGATGAATTGATTTTACCGTTTTTATTTCCAGGACAGATAGATGAAGAATTAGAAGAGATGGATAGAAGACAAACATGTCCAGAAATACCAATGCCACATTTCTATGGTTATAATAACATGGACATAATAGTAGTGAAATTACCATGCAATTATCCACAAGAAGGATGGAAAAGGGATGTTTTTAGGCTACAAGTACATCTTGTGGCTGCAAATTTGGCTGTCAATAGAAAAAAGGGTAAGAATGGGAAGATGAAATTGATTTTCTTGAGTAAATGTATGCCAATGATGGAGATATTCAGATGTAAAGACATAAAGAAAAGGGAAGGAGATTGGTGGTATTATGAGCCAAATATGGCTAAGTTGGCACAAAAAATCTCACTTCCAATTGGTTCTTGCAAGTTGGCTTTGACTCTAAGGGAAAAAGGTATGTTATGTATCCTACTTTCAAGTTATATATGTTACTTCCTCTGTTCATGTTTACTTGTCGTTCTTATTAAAAATAAATGTTTCTTAATATTTGTTATTTCAGAAAATCAATGTATAAATGACACTTTTCTTCCTATTTACCCTTTGAAAGTTTTTTTTTTCCTTTTTTTTAAAATAAAAATAAAAATCCTCAATAGAAATAAGTACAAACAAGGGGGCTAAGGCCTTACCTTGTCATTTGTCAATCCTAATGAAAATTGACTTTTAACATAATACTAAATAAGGATACAATGGTAAACTTACCTAATGTTTCTTAAAACCAAAAATACTGGCAACTAAGTAGGAACCTTACACTTTCATGTCTTCTATCTTCTTATTTTGCTTGTTTGATTCGATTTTGTTGTAAGATGCTTCACATCAAACTACGGAAAAGAAAAGAATCGAAAAAATTGAAAACACACCAAAATGCTTGACAATCAATGGAGTAACATTAATTATCATTTCAGGAATAAAAAAGGTGTATGACATCTCTAACGATAAAAACAGAGAAGCCTATGCCACGGTTCTTCATTCCTCGGGAAAATACGTTTGTGGTGCAATAACACTAGCTCAGAGTCTTCTTCGAACTGGAACCAGACGGGACCTTGTTCTTCTTTTGGATGACACTATCCCCGAACCCAAACGCGTCGCGCTCGTAAAAGCAGGGTGGAAACTTCGATTGATAGAGAGGATAAGAAATGCTAGAGCTGATAAAAACTCGTACAATAAGTACAATTACAGCAAGTTCAGGTTATGGCAACTTATTGACTATGAAAAAGTTGTTTTTATTGATGCAGACATCATTGTTCTACGTAACATCGACATTCTTTTCCAATTTCCTCAATTGTCAGCCACAGGTAATTTAATATACTAGCACTCTCGATATATTTTATATGACTTAGTTTGACTTAACAGGAAAAAGAAAAATATATTTAAAGAAGAGATGAATTTTGCGATTTGAAAGGGGTGTTACTAAAATTGCATACATATACTAATTTTAACATTTGCATGCTCTAATATTATTTACAGGTAATGCTGGATCAATATTTAATTCTGGAGTAATGGTAATTGAGCCATCAAATTGCACATTCAACATGTTAATGCAACATACAAAAGACATTATTTCATATAATGGAGGTGACCAAGGTTTCCTTAATGAAATATTTGTATGGTGGCATAGGTTACCAAGACGAGTTAACTTTTTTAAGAATTTCGAAAATTTGAACGAGGTCAGTGCTAAGAACCAACTATTTGAAGCAGATCCTCCGCAACTCTATGCAGTACATTATCTCGGATTAAAGCCTTGGGTGTGTTATAGAGACTATGATTGTAATTGGGACGTTGGTTATTTACGCGTTTATGCTAGCGATATTGCACATAGGACATGGTGGAAAATTCATGATACTATGGATGAGAATTTGCAAAATTTTTGTGGATTGTCAAAGCAGAGGAAAATTGAATTATATTTTAGTAGAAAGGAGGCAGAAGAAATGGGATTAAAAGATGAACATTGGAGGATTAATGTTACTGATCCTAGAAGATTAGCTTAACTTTTTTATTAGGTTCTTTAACTATAATATTGTAATTCCCATTTTATTTTTTATATGTTTTTTATTTCCTTCAAACATTGTCACCCATAATATATACTAGTAATTTTGCACAGAGAAAATTATGGGCGTGACCTTATTGACATAATTTTTCAATTCATATTTGTTCGACTTAATTTTTCAAATGGTCATTCAATTTACATTTTTGTAGTAAAATAAATAAATTAATACTTGTCGCTTAAAAACATCATCAAATTTTATAGTCATCAAAATTTATGAAATTTGATAATTTTTTCACCTATAAAAGATATTTCTGAATTATTTATCTTATAAGCTTTTATCAAGTAAATTTTATTTTATCGAATAAATTATAACGGTAAATATTATCAGGTAGTTTTTTTATTGGCATCGAGATATAAAAGCACTAAATGCAAAATATTATCTGGACCTACTTTGCGTCAATAAAAAAAAGAGGCATTAAATGTAAGTGAAGCAAATTTTCCACCTTTGAGTAAAGTATTTAATTTTTGAAAATTGATAACACAAGAAAATCTGTTTGAGTGAAAAATCTGCAAGCATGTGTAGGTACTAGGTACCAACAAAAAGAATAAAATAAAAATTGGTCATGTATTATATCGTCAAATTGCTCGTAGTTAATTTTTTTTGATAAATCAGTATTAATTTATGTTTAAATAAGATTATTTATAAATTTAATTATTTAGCTACAATATTTATCAGTCGCTAATTATTTATTTAGTGAGGCTATATTTTAAAAATTGGAAGATCTTCAAAATCCTACCCAACCTTTCATAAATGAGTAATTAATGACTATTCAAGTTGGAGTAATAAGGGAGGAGTAATATTTTGAGAAAATGAATGTCTTTTTGGTTTATTAAAATGATAAATAAATATTTTGAGTCTTTATTTTAAGAAAAGTAGTAAATAAATAATTTTATATTAAGTTTCTAAATTATTAAATATTTGGGGACAAACATTTTAAATTTACTTCATACTTAATTAATATGAGAGAAGAATGGAAGCTAAGCCTAGAATGTTAGTTGAGAGATTCTTCTACTTCACATATTTCCAATAATGGTTCAATAAACACTTAAACCACAATTTCTTTTACATAAAATTATATTATTTCCTCCGTTTTAAAACAGTTTTCATATTTTTTATTTATACATTTTTTAATTATTTTTATTATCCTCATAACATATTTCATTATGTAATCTTTCTTCAATAAATATTTATTAGTATTTAATATTTATGTTAACTTCATCAATAATGTACTACCTATTAAATATTGTAAACGGAGAGTAAAATCAGAAAAAAAAAATTTTAAATGGAAATGATTTTAAAACATTTTAGTAAGGGAAACAAGTATTTTGTAACGAAAAAGGTAATTATTAAATACTTAAAAAGGTAATTTAAAAAAAAAAACATATTCACGTGATTTAAATACTTAATAATACATATGAAAATTATTCATAGAAAAGTTAACCTAAATACTTAGTAATACATATGAAAGTTATTCACAAAAAAGTTTATGTGAACTACTTTTGTACAACTAAAAATATTCACATGATCCATTTGTTTACTTTTTATTTAACAAAATCGAATAAGCAATTTGTTTACTTTTTTTTTTTTTTTTTTACATATAAAAGTTACTAGCAATACCATATGATTAAGTGGTCGTAGTTTCACTTTCACCAATTTATGGTTCATCCTTTCTAAACCAAATACTAATAATTTCTCTTTTTCTTAAAATAGTTTTTTGTTAGCTTATTTTATTATCAATAATAAAATATCTAATTTAGTAGTAATTTCACATTACATCATTAGGTCGGTGCAATGTTTCATACACCGTCCTCTTTCTCATTTACTTAGTTGGATAATTATTATTTATTGTTTAGTAATGTATCATATTATATTACATTGTTTTAATGAATATAATAGTTAAATAGATAGTATTATTCTCTATCGTTACATAATATCACTCGTCATTTTGAATGATAAACCTACAAGAAAATAATGTATGAGAAAGAATTGCTATAAAAAGGTAGAGTAAATAATAAAATACAATTTATTAAATAATAAGCAAATAGAAAAAATATAAAAAAAAATTAAGATAATGACGCGATCACACCAAATCAATCGTTATATAAAATGAAACTTCTCGTTAATACCTAACGATGAGTTTAAACAAGTGGCGCCAATCTTATAGAGATTAGAGGCTATTAGTGTCGTTAACTAGATCGTCATAGATGAACCCACATAATTTAGGGTTAAACAAAGTCGGTCAATCATAATAAAAAAATATGAATTAATACACAATTTTTTTTGAAGAAAATCCTGATTTCTTATTTCTCAACTCTTTAACTCGAGAAAAAATGACATTAATCTTGTAAAGTTCATTAGTATCATTTATTAGGTCATCCCAAAATCAAAATAAATGTATACTACTATTATATTTAAACTAACAATACAATTTAATAGAATGGATAACAACAATTCAAACAAGTTTTTTTTTTTTTTTTAATCTTATTACTTAAAATGGTGAAAATACCAAAACTAGATGAAAGAATTTTGAGGGGGGAAATTCTCAAAATTCTAATTTTAGAGAAAATATTTCATTTCCCTTTTAGGAGAAAAAAAAAAAAAACAAGAGGGATTGACTCCACCCACGTGTTACAGTAACCTCCTCTTCTCATTTTTTTCTATTTTTTTCTTTTTCCTTTTATAAGGAACAGTTCATTTCTTTTTTTCTTTTTGTTTTTCAGTGAGTTTTGTGACCCTATATTTTTTTGTGTATCTTTTTGTTTATTTCTCTTTTTTTTTTTGGGAGAGAATACCCACAGGAAGATACATTCAAGAAAAGAGAAAAAAAAAAGTTATCATCATTAATTCTGGTGATATTTGGTAATGTTCCTCTCCTTCTACTCTTTTTTTTTTCTTGTTATGAAATGGTGTTTAATTTGCTAATTTTCATGAGTTTAATCTTTTAATTTGTCATTAAGATATGTTTATGTTTGGTATTTTAATCATGGGTATTTGTTATTTGGGATAAAAGAGCAATCTTTGGATACCCCAGAAAGGATTAGATGTAAATGAAGCCTAATTTGAGATTCTCTAGTTTGGTTTTTAATCAAGAATTTTGGTTAGTTCTAAATTTGAGTGTTTTTTTTTTTGTTTGGTTTAATGGATTTGGGAGATTTATGTTCATGGGCATATATTGATGTATTGACAGCTTCTGTTTGGGGATTCTTTATTTTTGCTTTTTGAAGGTATGGAGCTTGCAAGTTGTCATTTGTCCAAATAGAAGTTGGATTTTCCTATAAAGGTTAATTGAATTTGAAGCTATTTTAAGTTTGGGTAATTTTTTTAGTTTAAGCATTGATGGATTTAATTTGAAAATATAGCTGGTTGGAAGTTTGGGTATTGGAGCAAGGTTGAGATAGTTAATAGAATAATCTCTTTTTAGTGATTTCTCTTCTTTTTTTTTTTTTTTTTTTTTTTCTGGTTTCTCACCCGGTGTCCACTGTCCACCTTGGAGCTCCAACTAAATCTGGATCGCGCACTAAGGGTGCGTGTAGGATACTCGAAAAGTGGTGCGTTTTAAAGAATATGACACGGGTGTGGAAATAATTTTGGAGAGTCCGAGCAACATAGCCCAAGACATAGTTCAGTGGCAGAAGGATATGCCCACCTAGACACGCACGGGTCATATAGCTGACTCTAACTAGTTGAGGTTGAGGAATAGCTGATTGATTTGATTGATCGATTTAATTTCAAGGGTTTGCTGGTTTTGGCGTATTTGACGGGCTTTGGTTGAGTCTGTCATATAGCAACATGTCAATAGGTTGCTTGATCAGTTCGGTTATACCCAAACATGAATTTGTGTTTTATTTTTTGGTTATTTATTGTTGTTTCATTTATTGATGTCTGTGGTATTTAAGCTTCAGGTGAAATGTCGAGTTCTACCCATACTATTGTTTTGACGATGGAAGTTTATTTATCTTGGTCAATCATGGCCCAACCCGATGGTTTAATCAATATATTACAGATTCTACGATTAATTGACAAGTCCAAATCTTATAGCTTAGTTCTTATCCTAACACAGCACATATGTTATAAACTATTGTTTTCATGAACCTGATATCTAACTATCAATTTTTGTCAAAAAAGAAGAAGATATCTGACTATCAACTGATAACATGTCATAGAATCTACAATGTGATTTTGGTTCAGGGTTCAACTATCATTTGTTGGAATGTCCATTCTAATATTGTTCAATATCATTTCTACATCCAAATTGTTGAATTGTTGTATTACCTAAATGGCATGGTGGCAACTTGTTTCTTTCTCAAAGCCTATTTTGCCACTTCTGGATCCATATGCCAAATTAATGTCAATCTCACTAACAAAAATTGTTAAGTTCTGCATTGTTGTTGTATTTTATAGTCTCGTAGCATATTATTGTTTTATGTGTATTGCTATTTGTTACTCCATTTGCTGGATATGTTGCTATTTGTTTCCATATTTCCTTGCAACCCTACTTCGAAAAACTTTTCTTTTGATCCGAGGGTCTTATCGGAAACGCCTATCTACTCCACAAAGGTAGGGGTAAGCGCTGCCTGCATCTCACCCTCTCTAGACTCCACTTATGTGATTATACTGGGTTTGCTGCTGCTGCTGTTGTTGTTCTGGCATTGTTTGAAGAGCTGAAGATGTTATCCAGAATTCCCAGATGCTAGCTTTTTTCCAAGATTGACAGACACATTAACACGTTATTAGTGCATTTGACTAGCCAATAGCTTCTTTTATTTAATGATTAGTCATCTGTTGGCTGCAGTACATCTTTGTTTCAATTTCAAACGTGACACAATTTCATGCATTTTCTAAACTCTTCTGGTTTGCACTTGCCTAAGCTGGTTGGAGAATAAAGCTTTCTTAGGATTTCTTCACATAGACTGGGAAATGTTCAAGCTGTCTTCATATTTTTAATTAGTTAGACTTGTCTTCTTGCTATCAGTGTCATTAAATTGTGATTGCTTTGTCGCTTAAAGCAACAAAGCTATGTGAATAGAAGGATTCTTGTCTCATGGGTGAAATGATGCGCTTTAGACTATTAGATGCAAAATGATCGAACAAGAAGTGTCAATACTTCAAAATATGAAATGAAAAACAGGAGGAAAATAATAGGGCCTTAAAAATAATAGGGCCTTATTTATTTGGTTGTTTATTTGGGTTGGTGGTCTGATTGGGGAGTGGGACTGGAGGTAATAGTAGGGTTGGGATTTCTTTTAAATGCTTGCACATGCAGTTAATTATAGAAAATGTTAGATCTTCAATAAATTATAACCGAAGTCAAACCAAACCCCCCACCCCCAGAAAGGGAAAAAAAAAAAGTCAAAGAAACTTTGTAGTTATAAACTTGCATGAGCAAGCATGTGCTGGACGCCAAGTTTCATGTGATTTTAGCTTAGGTAAAGACTGCACTCGCTAGTGAGACCTTATGCCTACAATCCAATTGTCAGTCCGTAATACTCCCTCTTCTTGAAAGTGAATATGTCCTTTGACTTGACACACTTTCTTATAAGAATATTTGACTTATAATTTCGTATTGAATTAAAACTGTTGTATTCACTATCTAAAAGGAGTCCACATACGGGTTTGAGTTATTCAGTCCACATACGGGTTTGAGTTATTCTTTGTCATCCAATCTGCAAAGGTGGAGTAGATCTTAATCTTTTGGTGAGGCATATTGCCATAAATCTCTTCAAAAGCTTTTGGTAATTCTTTTTACCATATTCAATTAAGAAAATTGTCACATTTACGACGGACGTTATAGAACAGGGGTGATCTAGTATTGTCCATGAAATGGTTTCTCAGGTCTTCAGTTTACATCCTAAATAAACCATTTGACATTTTTTTCAACTACATTCACCTCTTGTGTATATATTCCTCTTGTCTGTTAAATTATGGCAGGTCTACATCTCCTAACTTATTCTGTGATTGTTTGATTTCTAGGTCCCGACTTTGTTCAATTTAGTTCTTAATTAAGAAATGGGAGATGCTAAAGATATGAAGGAAAATGCTCCTCCAGAACCGTCCCATGAACCTAAGGTTTCCTCTCCAAATGACGATCAATCACATAGTGCAGCTCAAACCAGCCAACATACCAGTGAAATAGAGACCTCCAAAATTCAGGAGACAGCTGTAGATGCTTCAGAACATTTAAAAGAGGCTTCTCATAGTTTACTGCAGGAAAGTCAGACTCCTGCAGGAGGAAATTTAATTTCGGCCGCTCCCATTAAATCTGATGGAATGAGTACCATTTCTGAAACAGGAATTTCTCAAATGGCTTCTGGTACACCTATGGTTGAGCCGGAAGCCTCACCTCAATTAGCACATGATCTGAAAACAGACCCTTCTGCACATAGTATTGCAACAGCTCTCTCAGAATCCAATTCATCATCCACATTGGATGCAAAACCAAGTGAAATCTTGGAGCCAGCATTGGACATGGGTGCTAATGTTAAGGTTCAGAACCAGCCAAATGATTCCTCTGAAGGACCAACAGCCGAGAAAGATGCTTCATCAGCATTAACCGGATCGACCCTAAAAGAGGAAAATAGAAAGGAATCTTCTGAATATGTTCAATCTAATCATTCAGAAGTAGCAAAGGCATCTTCTGAACATGTTCAATCTAACCATTCAGAAGTAGTAAAGGGATCATTTGAACATGTTCAGTCTAACCATTCAGAAGTAGCAAAGGAATCTTCTGAACATGTTCAATCTAATCATTCAGAGGTAGAACCAACTAATGCCTCACTGTTTCATCAGCCAGATAATTCTAGTAGTAGTACCCATATCGATGCGGATGACTCTTCTCCTTTATCCACTCAAGTGATGAGGAAACCAGAAAATAACCATCATTTACCGACACCAGATAACATTATTCGCCCGCTTGCTAAGTCTTCCACATTCTCAGCAAGGGCCTCAATACGCGCTGCTAGCCCGAAGCATCCTGAAAAATCTGACATAAATAAAGGCCATATCGATACAGCAGCGCCAATTGAATCTGTGAAGCAGGCAGTTTCCAAGTTTGGAGGGATAGTTGACTGGAAGGCTCATCGTGTACAGACTGTGGAGGTAATATACACTTTTTGATCTTTTGTTTTTCTGATAGCCAATTTCCTGTCACAGATTTGATACCCCTTCATTATTTTAATCATTTTATAGTTATATCTGCAAAGAACATTAGTTCAGTTGAATAACCGGTAGCTGTTTCAATTTTAAAATGTGCACTTGCATCTATGACTCTACTTAAGGATAGCCTAGTGTAAAGGATCCTCTACCTCCAACTATGAAGTTGTGGGTTCAAGTCACCTTTTCCAAGAGACCAAAGGTGGTAACAGCCAATAGGCTCTATTGTCCTGGGTAGGGGAGTTTGGGGGTGTTGTTCACCATATCAAAATGAAAAGGAAAAAAATCTTATGGACATGTACACTGTTTCTTTTATGTTTGAGTGGGTCTACATCCCACATTAATCCCACAATTTAATGTTCTAGTCTCTGACTATTAAAAATCACTTTCTCCTGGCTAATGCAGAGGCGGCAACTTGTTGAACAAGAACTATCAAAAGTGCAGGAGGAGATACCATTTTATAAAAAACAGTCTCAGGCTGCTGAAGATGCAAAAGTGTTAGTCTTGAAGGAATTAGATGGCACTAAGAGACTTATAGAAGAATTGAAGCTGAACCTGGAGAGAGCACAAAAAGAAGAGCAACAAGCAAAACAGGATTCAGAACTTGCCAAGCTTCGGGTGGAGGAGATGGAGCAGGGGATTGGCAATGATCTTAGTATTGCAGCGAAAGCACAGCTTGAAGTTGCTAGGGCCAGGCATGCAGCTGCAGTTTCTGAGCTAAAAACTGTAAAATCTGAGTTAGAAGATCTTCGAAAAGATTATGCTTTATTGGTGTCTGATAAAGATGGTGCGGTGAAAAGAGCAGAGGAAGCAGTCTCTGCATCAAAAGAAGTTGAGAAGACGTTGGAGACTTTAACTATAGAGCTAATCACTGCAAAGGAATCTTTGGAGGTTGCTCATGCTGCACATTTGGAGGCCGAGGAACACAGAATTGGAGCAGCTATGGCAGGAGAGCAAGATGCTTTAAACTGGGAGAAAGAACTGAAGCAAGCAGAAGAGGAGCTTGTCAGACTAAACCAGCAAATTTTGTCTGCCAAGGATCTGAGAGGAAAACTAGATACCGCTTCAGCCTTACTACTGGATCTCAAAACTGAGTTGGCTGCTTACATGGAATCAAAGTTGAAGCAGGAAACTGATGAAGGAAACCTCAACGGCGAACAGTCAGAGCCAGAGAAAAGAACTCACGATGAGATACAATCAGTAGTGGCCACAGCTAAGAGGGAACTAGAAGAAGTGAAACTCAACATCGAGAAGGCTACAACTGAAGTAAATTTCTTGAAGGTGGCAGCAACTTCATTGAAAGCAGAATTGGAAAAAGAAAAGTCAGAACTAGCTGCGATCCAACAGAGAGAAGGAATGGCATCGGTTGCTGCTGCATCTCTTGAAGCTGAGTTGAGCAGGACGCAGTCAGAGATTGTTCTTGCACAGAAGAAGGAAAAAGAAGCAAGGGAGAAGATGGTAGAGCTTCCCAAGCAACTCCAAGAGGTATCCCAAGACGCTGATCGTGCAAAATCACTTGCTCAAATGGCAAGGGATGATCTGAATAAGGCAAAGGAAGAAGCTGAGGAAGCAAAGGCTGGAGCAAGTACTGTGGAAAGTAGACTACTTGCAGTTAAGAAGGAGATAGAGGCTGCGAAAGCTGCGGAGAAGTTGGCGCTAGCAGCTATAGCTGCTCTTGAGGAGAGTGAATCGGCTCAAAAAACCAAAGATGAGGAAACCCCACCTGGAGTAACTCTATCTTTGGAGGAGTATTATGAGCTCAGCAAGCAGGCGCATGAGGCAGAGGAGCAAGCTAACAAGAAGGTGGCTGATGCTCATACCCAAATAGATGTAGCCAAGGAGTCAGAGCTGAGAAGCCTAAACAGGCTGGACGAGGTTAATCATGAGATAACTGAAAGAAAGGAAGCTCTAGGAGTTGCATTGCAAAAGGCTGAGAAAGCCAAGGAAGGGAAGTTGTCTGTAGAGCAAGAGCTGAGGAAATGGAGAGAGGAGCAGGAGCAGAGACGGAAAGCTGGTGTATCCATTCCACCTACAGCAGGGAGTCCTAGAAAGAGCGATGAGGAGAACAATGAGTCAAAGACCTCTGAAAGTGCACCGGAGGCTACTGCATCTTATGACAGCACAAGTCCGAAAGCCCAACTGCAAGCAAGCAGCACTGAAGCTGATTCATCCCCAGATGTGAAGGTTCCAAGGAAAAAGAAGAGGTCCTTCTTCCCAAGGATCTTCATGTTTCTAGGCAGAAGGAAAGCAGCACAGGCCAAGTCTGCTCAATGATTGCTGCATGCACAACATCTTGTCATTGTTAAACAATTGTTTCTCCAAATTTTTGGCTGTTTGTCTCGATTGTTAAAGCAGAAGGGTAATCTTTCCCGATATGTACATACAGAGCATTCTTTTACATGTACAATATTAAATTAATTCTCAGTCACTCACAGATAGCATTATAGGCGGGGTATAAGCTTGCTGTAGGTTTGGCTGCTAGTTTCAAATGTCATTTCTGGTGCTTCAAATGCCCATTCCTTCTAGTTTTGCCAACAGGAGTCGATAAGTTCGGCTTAATCGTCATTTCTGGGCTCCTATTTCATTTTTGCCTGGTTTTGTAAAGAATAATGAGACTGGGTGAGTGCTTCATTATTTGGTAGGCATTCAATATATAATATACCATCATTAGAAGTTTTTTCTTTAATTCAATCAGCATAGTATTGCCTGCTTGTGTCCATTCCCCCTAGTTTATGTCATCTAGTCTTGAATGTTTTATAATTTCTTTCATCGTCCTAAGAGGTTATGAAAATGAATACATCCTGTAAACTGAGACCAACTGGTCATGAGGCAATAAAGCAAGGTTCATAATGCAAATGATATCCAAATGTTGCTCCCTCCGTCCATTTTACTTGTCCATGCTTGACTTAACACATCCCGAAGAAATAATTAGTAAAATGGTGAAGTGAGACTACTGAAAATAGGTCAACAACTTCATATCAATAGGATGTGTCCCGAGAAAAACAGAAATATTGGAAAATACATATCACCTGGAATCATTGAACTGTTATCTAAAGCAAGCAGTAATTAGTTATTACAACAATAATAATGTCAGCTGAGGATACCTAGAATTTGGAAGACTGCCTTTAAGGTCTTTAAACTAAAGTAGTAATACATTGAACTAGAAATGGTTTGCAGATGTGCAGTTTTTCAAGCTACTTAGTGTGAGAGACACTAATTCTGCTACAGATAAACCTAATAAGTTGCATATATATGAACATAATGATTGTTCAAATTTGTAAGCGCCTGCTAGAGATGCTGAATGAGCTGACTTTCATGGGGGTTGCTACCACCAGTGGTGCTTCAGGTGAGTCAGAAACAGCATACTTGTCATGCATGAAACGACTTTCTACAATAGAGTCGTCTCTTAGAACTATCTTGTAACAATAGCAGCTCTTCAACCCCACCTGATTCTGGTAACACTCATGAGAACCATCCTTCACCTGTTGAAAATTCCATATCACACTAAACTTCCCAACAGTAGCAACAAGGTGGCGCTCCTGCTTCCCATTCTCGGTGACCTAAGAAAAGTTCACAGTAAAAAATGAGTATCCGTGGACTACAGAATTAACAAGACAATTTGCAATTTATGTCAACAAATACTAGCAGTGCAGGATTTACTCGAAAAGGAGTATAGTAGGGTAAGGTAGGATAAAAGAAGCAATATATACAAGCTGACAAAATCTTCATCCATAGTGCATTTAAGCTTCCCGATGAAAAGACATGCATACCTTATTTCAAGCTACAGTTTAGACTTACTCTTTTAAATTTAGTATTTGGGTCTAATATAGTTAATCGAGTATGATAACTCTCCCACCAAGGGATGCTCGATTGAGATGTAAGAGCATGACTCCTCGTAGGATGAGGTAGTTTTGATTTATACTTTTTTCTTCTCCATATTTCAAGTTTTTAACATCAGCATACATGAATTAGTTAGGGAAGAACTTCATAGTCTAAAATACAAATTTTATTTAAATCCAGACCAGCATGACTTATGAACCATATAAGTAAGACTCAATGCTTAAACAAAATTTATCAGCTAAAGATCATCAAGAATAGTTGTGCTGAATAAAGAATGATCAGCGCGAAATCTCATACAACAAAACTCTCTAAATTATTTTATAGGAATTCCAAAAGCCAGTCCATCTCACAGCATGCATTGCAAAAGAGCATACTTCGTAGTGATAAGGTGTACAAAACTATAAATTTCCTCTTCAATTAGAAAGGTAAAGAAAGTCATACCAAGTTAAATAGTGGATCTCAAATTACAATTTGTATTAGTGAGAAAGATGCAAATAATCAAAGAAGTCCCGACTCTAGAGAGCTAGAAACATTCTCAAACCTCCTAGAATTTATGACTGAATATACAATCCATCACATATGATATCGGAGTATATTGCTAAAAGGAAGAATACAAAGACATAGACAATATAGATATGGATTTCAGAAACACATCAATGTCGTTTCCTTTGCTTTTTTAACACACACCATAAGGAATTAACTAAGCGAAAACTATTATGTTTGCATGAAGGAAGAAAAGTAGGCATGCTAGTCAAAGTGTATGCTACATATACAACAGCTACAAACTAAAAGAAAGGGTAGAAGAGGAGAGAACTCATACCCATGAAAATTGAGCACTGCGGAACTTGTTAGCTCCAGCCATATGTGAATCAAGAGGGTTTAGCTTTAACAATCTTGGAGCGGAAATCTTATTCCCCATGCGACCAGCAAAACCAGTCTTAGTAGTTCCATTCTTGTCGATAAACAAGGTGCATATCAATATCAAGTAAGTATCAGTTGTCCCCAATATCCACTTCCCATCATAGGTAACATCCACATGAGTGATAGGAGAACCAAGGCCTGGAAAAGCAGTTTTAGCCTGTCTCATGGAACTGCTTGAGTACAATCTAATCTTGCCATCAAGTGAACCAACAACAATTGATCCATCACCAGTAGTAGCAAAACACTGAAAGTTAGTTCCCCTCGAAAATTGATGTCCTTGGGTCCAATTCAGCACAGGAGTACTTTCATCGACTAGATTCTGAACCATCCCATGCCGATCACGCATATCCCACCTACACAATCTGTTATCATCTAGCCCTAAGAAAGTAGACCCCGAGGGATCCATCTGAGCTCCTTTGCTATCATTAGTGATATCCCTCATCGTGATATCAGTTCCATCTTTCTCAAACTTCCACTCACTAACAACCTTCCCAGTCTCGATATCAAACTGATGTAATCCCCGAGAGTGAGGCTTCCTATCAGTCACTGGACTCATGAGAAGCATATTAGTCTCAGCTCTTAGAAGTAGAGCTTTCCTTGGAGTGGAATTAGGAACAGCAGACCTTTCCTTCTCAAAATTGACACAAACACCTGTTCCACTTATTCCATGAGTATAGTTCCTCACAACCTGAATTCCAGAATCACTTATAAGAAAACTATTATCCAATGCACCTAATGCCAAGCTCTGAATAGCTCCTCCTTTAGCTGCCTCCTCAAACTCCTCCCTCAAATCATGGTTAACCCTCAAAGGTGTCTTCTTCTCAGACGCAGGGCTCTTCGCAAAGCTATCCCCAGCATCCTCCCACATCGAATCATCCGCAGCTTCTGGATTCGCCCACCCCATAAAGTCCTTACCATACACCTTAACTCTATTCTCATCATTTGCCTCAAACCCATAAGTATTCTCAAACAAACAGCTCTGATATAAGTCAATGAACGCCTTATACTCTTCCTCCCCAAAGAATCTCACAGCCCAAACCCCATTCGCCACAAAATCCACCCGTTTCTGCTCCTTAAACGCCTTCAGCTGCAAATTCTCATCAATCTTAGCCCGAACCTTCGACCCAATTTTCAAAACCCACCAAGCATTTTCCTCAGTTTCTTCATTTTCATCATCATCCGATCCATCCCCACTACCCGATTTAACAAACGAATAAGCCGTCACCTTATCAGAAACGATCCATTTGGAATTCGCAGTGTTCCCACCAACATGAAGGTAAAGTTTAACAGCGTTTTTCGCTGTGGGGGTTTTAGCATGAGGAGTACCATACTTAAGCTTTAAAGCTTTCAGCTTAGCTTCAACATCATCCAAAGAAGATGGGGTTTTGCTCTGTTTCCGGTCAATGGAAGACGGCGTCGTTTTGGCATCTGAGTAGTTATCTTCGTCTTCCTCTTCCTCCCTGGTTCGAGAATCCGATCCGTATTCGGATTCAGACTCGGAGTCGGAAAGCTCCAGATCTTCACGACTGTGATTAGCACCCATTTGAACAAAGGGAATTTTGTTGATTCAGAGGAAAATGTGAAAGCAAAAAATGAAGAGAACCTTAGTGAAAAGGGAGAAGAGGAGCGCAATTTTCAAAATTTGAATTTTGACGGTTGGATTGGCTTATTAGGGTTTCAACTGGTACAAGTGGAATGAGGAAGATCCCATTTTAAATAAAATACTACAATAAATAATAAATGAAATTAATTTATTTTTAAAAAATTTGGCTACATAGTACAACTTTGGAGCCGTTTGGCTATAGATGTTGACTCAAATTTTTTGTATTAAATTTGAAGATTAATTTGAATATATATATATATGAAAAAACTTTTAAGTTTCTATTTGACGATACGAAGGATGAACATAAATCATTGAAAATCGAATTATAGTATAAATAACACCTTATGAAACAATACATAAAATAACAATTTTACTATATCATTCCTAATTAATATATGCTCAGAAATGAATTGTAAATTATCTCTTGATTTTGTAGTTGGACAAATAAAAAGACATTTACTTTTATACCGTGAATAAGTAAAAGTGGACGAAGAAGGTATTTTGACTATTTTATTTTCATTATCTATCGTAATTTTGTCAAATTATCTGTCATTTATGTTGAAATAGATATTGAAGTTTATGTTAGTGTAATACTTCCCCTCCCAAAATATTGTCGCACCGTATTGCATACTATTTTTGAAGTATCTAACATGATAGATATTTTTGACGAATTCAAGCAACATAGAATTTTAAGAAGGAACTAAGAAGAAGAATTGGGAAGACACACATAAGCAATCATCACCAAAAGTCGAAAGGAAATTTTTTGTGCCATATATTGAAATGTATAAATACATTAGCTCAATTCAATTGCACATTATAGTAAAAATTTCTTATAAGATCAAATGCAAAAGGCTTTTTTTATGCCTTTTTCTCCCATACAGCATAGTCTTGTCCAGAAGCTGACACTTGATAATTTGGTGGAATAAGACTTCCAAGATCAGTTTTTGGCCCAATCTTAACAATAATCTTCTCATCAATCATAGCTACATAAAGATCAGAATCAGCAGCCAGAATTTGCAAATTACTTGTTTCAGATATCCCATTCCTCTTCCTAATAGAAGCCAACGTCGTAATTCCATCTTTCAATCCCCAATCAAAGAAATGATCATAAAACTGCAACCAAAAAGTACATCAAATGTGTTGGACTTAGTTAAAAATACATAGTAGCACTTTGATGAGACACAAATATTACCACTGAGGGAACACCAGGATGAGTAAGGATATACGCGTATCCTTGCATAACTTTGTCTGATGGGAATGGCCACATATGTTGTGTTGAACCAGTATCATGATTATCGATAAATGTCACAGCGTTTTGAGGTATAATACCAATCAAACCAGGGGGTTTTCCATCTAAATTCAACTTGCCTAAATTTCCTTGTACTGCATCTTGTAAAATCCCTTTAGTTGGGAAATCAAAAGCTTTTGAACTTCCAGCATTTTGGATCCAATTAGCTATAGCATCCCTATTAGTATCCCAAAATTCACCAACTGCAAAATCCGGGGACGTGTTTCCCATATATATCTTGGTGATACTAGGGGCATATCCTTTAACAAAATCGAATCTCCAACCTTCAAATCCAATATCAGATTTAAGCCAATTCATCCAATCTGATAACTCTTTTTGAACTCTTTCGTTAAGATGATCGATATCAGGGGCAGCTCTAAAGTCCTCACCAGTATCATCATTTCCAGTGCCATCAGAATATTGTGCGTCACCTTTGCAAATCATACTCGGGCCCCAATCAAGACGATCATCAGCGTTCCGCCTTCAAAAATGCAGTATATTCCCCTGCTATCTTTTTTATCAGCACATCTGTGGTTTATTACTATATCAGTTACAGCTTTGATCCCCTGCCCATTTAACGCCTTTATAAGATCTTTCAGTTGTTGCCCGTTCCCAAACTTGGACGAATCCAACTCATACAATCTCTGTGGCATATATCCTGCCACGAAATAATTGTCTGTTATAACATATACATGAAATAGAATGGGTGACCTAAAGCCAAAATGCTCTGGAATGTTACCTTGAGGCGAAACAGAATTAGATGGTGGAGGTAACCAAACATGAGTAATTCCAGCCTTAGCCAAGTCTGGAACTAAGTTGATGAGAGAGTTGTACCATCCACCTTGCTTATTGCTCGATTCCCAATTGAACCCCTAACGAATCGTTAAACAAGAAGAAGTAAGTTATATAAATGTGAAAAACTTAGACGATATACAAATCGATACATTGAGGGACAAGGGACACCTGAAACAACAGCGTTGGAGCTGCGAATAGTGGAAAAAGAGAGAGAACTAAACAAAGAGGAAGAAGAAGATTCATTGTTACTTGTGTTGTGTTTTGTGAATTCTAGGATGATGAGATAAGAATTTTCAAGAAGCACAAAAATGTTAAAAACTTTTTTGCCTTCAATTATGATTAACCAAATCCAGTCAACTATGCATTATAATGTTTTTGGCTTCAATTAAGAGTCTTTTGGATTATGAGTAATAACAAAATCCAATTCAAAGATGTTTTTTTAAAGTTGTTCTTTTCTAATCAACGTATGCATTAAAGTTCTTGTCTACAGTATCCAAAGAAAAAAAATTGACAAGTTTCAGTTTTTTTTTTTTTTCATATGTTGAGCCTATAAGACTTGGAGGTTTCTGCATAAGTAATATCATATTTGGTAGTTGGTTAGGAGGCTAGCTATACGTATATAAAATGAATATGGTGTTCCATTTGCTATTTAGAAATCCGCATAACGAATACATGTATAAGTTATGAGAGAATCTATGTACTATTTTATGCATTATAGAAGGTGAAATAACTAATACATAAATAGCTAAAATCGATATAACTAACATCTACATAAAATAATACATAAATTCCCTCATAACTAATCTCTGCATTACTAATAACTCTAACCAACTACCAAATAACCCCATAGAGAATAGGTGAAATATTTATTAAATCAAATGTAAGAGATGGAGTAATTTCAACAAATGTTCACTGTAAGTCTGTAACTAATTAAGCTTACAAGTCTTTTTCAAGAAATATTGTAAAATTGTAAAATAATGTGGACCAAAACTAGGTACAAGATTTAGTTTGCAATAGAGAAGTCATAATGTTATTGTGAATTGAGCAAGGTCTATCGAATTGAATATAATTTCTTGAATTTTTGGCCTTTGTTATGCCGATATAAATTATGTTTTCAATCATAAAACATTAACACTAAGAACCATTTTGTCCATGGTCACTTTTAGTGTGGTAAATAAATGGTACTACAATATGATTATGCCTTTTGCTCCCATACAGCATAGTCTTGTCCAGAAGTTGCCACCTCATAATTGGGTGGAATAAGATTTCCAAGATCAAGTTTTGGCCCAATCTTGACAATAATTTTGTGATGAATCATTGCTATATAAAGATCAGAATCAGAAGCCATTATTTGCACATTGCTTGTTGCACAAATCCTATTCCTCTTCCTAATAGAGATTAGTGCTGAAATTCCATCCTTGAAGCCCCAATCAAAGAAATGGTCATAAAACTGCACCGAAAAACAAGAATTTAGAACTCCTCAGCTACTTTCTGTAAACATAATACATAAACAGACACTCAAACATGGCCTCAACTGGCAAGTAAACACTCCAACTTTGAGAGTGCACATCTAGACACCTCAACTTGGTTTTATCTAGAAACTAACTACTCCAACTCGTCCCCGCTGTATCTTCGTAGACACATGTTGCTAATGTGACACATAAATTTTGGAGGTGTCTAGATGATCATTTTGTAAGTTGGAGTGTCCAATTGACAGGGTATAGATGAGTTGAGGTGTCTAGAAGTGCATACTCAAAGTTGGAGTGTTTGTTTATGTATTATGCCTATTCTGTATTATGAGAATCGATCATTAGTTAACTAGTTTTATGTTTTAGTTAGCCTACTACTGAGACCGGCAATGTGAGCAAACTCACATAGGCCGAGTTTCTCAAATTCCCTGAAAAAGAATATAAATTTCTTGTAAAATAGACACAATGAGATGCATAGAAAGAATTTAGTAAGGAAGAATTTTTTTTTTACCACTGATGGGATTCCTGGATGAGTTAGAATGTATGCATATCCTTGCATAACTTTGTCTGAAGGGAAAGGCCACATATTTTGTGTCGATCCAGTATCATGATTATCGATAAAAGTCACAGCTTTTCGAGGCAAAACACCTATCATCCCAGGAGGTTTTCCTTTGGAATCCTTCAATCTCCATAACTCTCCTTGAACTGCAGCTTGAAGAATTCCCTTTGTTGTAAAATCAAAGGCTGTTATAGCCCGCCCCGCATTTTTAACCCAACCAACTAGCTCATTCCTATGATTGTCCTGGTTATATTCCGGTTTCCCGTCCTGGCCATAAGCAAGAGAGTTCCAAAATTCACCAACTGCAAAATCCGGGGATGTGTTTCTCATATAAATCTTGGTAATGCAAGGTGCATATCCCCTAACAAAATCGAAACGCCAACCATCAAATCCAATTTCAGATTTCAGCCAATTCATCCAGTCTGATAACTCTTTCTGTACTCTGGTATTAAGATGATCGATATCAGGGGCAGGTTCAAAGTCCAAACCTGTGTCTGGATTCCCCGTGCCATCAGAATATTGTGTGTCGTTCTTGCAAATGAAAGATGGACCCCAATCAAGCCGGTCATCAGACGTTCCTCCTTCAAAGATGCTGTATATTCCCCTGCTATCTTTGTTATCAGCAGTTCTATGATTTATCACTATATCAGCAACCGATTTGATCCCGTGGTCATGTAAAGCCTTAATAAGAGTTTTCAGTTGTTGCTGATTCCCAAACTTGGAAGCATCTAAGTCATACAACCTTCCTGGCATATAACCTGGCATAAAAGATGGCATAAGCCTTCAAGCAATTCCATTTTGTAACTACTACATCACATTTTATGGATTGAACTAATAAATAAGTTGGTCATTAACTTATCTAAACTTGAAAAGGTTGGACAAATCATATTTTTATGGGCTAATTTTATCAGCCACAGTCTCACCGAGACTTGAGCGGGTTGCATGTATTATATTTTCATTGAAATTTAGACCCTAATCTTCCATGGTTATTTTGACTTCATTGATCACTAGGTCACAATCACACTGAAAATTACCTTGAGGAGAAACAGAGTGAGATGATGGTGGTAACCAAACATGAGTAACTCCAGCCTTTGCCAAGTCTGGAACTAAGTTGATGAGAGAGTTGTACCATCCACCTTGCTTATTACTCGATTCCCAATTGAACCCCTAACAAATGAATTCAAAAATTATAGAAAAACTAACATTTTTTTGGATATACTTGAGCAAGTACATAAACATAGATATACGTATACATGGGAAAAGTTTGAAGAAATTAAGGTTCTTGAGGATGGATACCTGAAACAACACCGTCGAAGAAGCAAACATAGGAAGAATAAAAGAGATAATTAAGCAAAGAGGAAAAATGGATTTCATTGTTGTTGTGTTGTGTTGACTCCAAGTCTAGGATGAGCAACAAAAGATGGGCAAAGAAACTCTATTTAAATGTGTTTTAGAGACTAAAAAACTGACTTTTTTTAAAAAAGTACACGCACTGGGTACAAGATTAACGACCTGGAAATTTCTCAAACATCACTCAACTACAACAATAGAAAAAAATAGTGTGTTCGCAGTCTTAACATGCCTTGAAAAAAGATAAAGAGGTTGTTTACTTTAGAACTCGACGTTAAAGTCACTTAATTGAGTTCTCCACTCAGATGCTGACCGTACAAGACACGGGAGTTGTGTGGTCTGTATAAAAGTTGTGGAATTTTTTTTTTGAGAATAAGCTTTTACAAGTGTGGGGGCACAGGTGCACCATCTAGAATTAGTGGATTCAGAGTGTATATATATAGTAAATGTTGAACCCCGTTAGATGAAAATTCTGCTGGATTTGAAAAATGGGGATATTTTCACATTATGCTCGAAGTGACTTCCTGAATGATGGGGACGACCAGAGAATAATTAAGTGACATCATGAAAAAAAAAAGAGACCAAATTGGCAAAAAAGAGGGTGCATAATCGAAAATTAGAAACTGATCGATCATGTCTATTGGAAACAGTCTTTCTACTTCTGTGACTACACTGATATGTTGCTGTTGATGATCGATCATCTGAAACAGGCTTGAAAAACAATAGACTCAGGTAACTCAATCTGATTGCAGAAGTATCAACAATATTCATTAACTTTATCATCCATTGTAGATTCATTTAGAAAGCTTTACCATTCTGCTTCCCTTCAATGGCCATCATTAGCAACAGAGCAGCAATAATCAAATGCTACTATGATAAATAAAGCTAATTTACTTGAACTTCAACTAACACCGCAGAAGGTTGAATCAATTTATCGTACAGTCACAGATAGCAAATTACACGACTTGTATGAAACAGAATAATTAACGAAGGACATAATCATAATACTGAATCACCATCAGTATTATTATAAGCTCGTAGACATAATCACAAGGCTCGGTCATAATGGAAGAGCATATAAAAACCATACTGTATGATGAAGTTGCTTTGAGCACAACAGTAAGACAAGTGAAGCTAACAACTCTTATAGTTTCTAATGCTACAGATATATACATAAATTTCAAACAATCACAGATGTCTCAATGTCAAGTTTCTTAATCTTCGACTATATAATCATTTCACTCTATCTCTCTCTCTCTATATATACGCACATTTCAAAGTATGACAACATCTGTGAGGCTGAACGTTCAAAATGAATGGGAAATAGATATAACAAAAGAAAGTAAAAGAACTCCTCAAATCTGTAACAAGCTTTGGCATTTAAAAGAAGGATCTTTCGGATCAACTAACATGTCAATCCATAATAAGGTTTCTGTGAGATGTAACGTTGAACAATCATCTAACATTCAACCAGCTAGTATGTTTTACTAGCATTTGGTTACGTCACCATTGCAAATGACCAGCATTTCATCAGCCAGACGCTGTATAATAACTCGGATGGGGTTTACAATAACCAGCATTTAAGCATTAGCACTTCCAACAGAGTTTCGAATAACTACACTTAATTCCAGTTGTAGTATTAGCCAACTATCAAGGACAAAGTTGCATGAGCAACTTAGATAAGACGATGAGAGTATAATCAGATCTCCGCTAATGCCACAGAAGACTGAATCAATTTATCTTACAGTCACAACTCACAAGCAGCAGTTACAAGACTTGTATAAAACAGAATAACTAATGCAATGTTAGCTTTCATCATCTGTAATATGATCTCAGTATAAAATGATAAGACATAATTATAAGGCTCTAACTGCAAGTCTGCCACAGTAAAATGCGAACATTTATATTCAGTTCCTTTAATATAAGCCCAGAATTCCATTACTACATCATAAAGGAACACATAATTATACCTAAGAACAGACAGATACATTATAAATCCTCCATAATTTCTTATCGTATTATCTGATTTCGTGACTCGAGAGAAAAAAACCTAAATGAACAGTCTTTCTACTGACATTTAGCGAATTTGTTCACATCTTTGAGGGCTTTGGGAAAATATCAGGTGTGAATTTCTGAGCTGCACTTATGCTGCCCTTAATCTTCATCGCACCCCTGCATCAAGATCCAATCGAAAATAACATATTACCAAAAAAGCTCGAAACTTTTAGTGTGGAAAAAAGTATAAAGAATCCCAACAATTGAAAAAGGCAAAGAGAACTTATATTGCTCAAACTCAGCAAAAATGTGGCCACACTCGTGTCAGATCCTCCAAAAATACTACTCTACTGCTTTTCGAGGATCCGGCATGCACCCTAGGGCATTTTTGAAGAGTCCAAGTAACATAGAATTAAACAATAATAGTACCTCATAAAAGCAATTTGAGGGTTCATTTTCCCAGTGGCAATCTTCACAAAATCACCATCAGTAAATGAAAAGGTTGCATCAGGCTTCCCACCTTCATATGGCCCTAAATTCCCAAATAACAAAATACCCAAATTCAATTCGGATCCAAAATATTCAATTGGAAACCTGACCTAGAAACTGATAAATCTGAATCCTTTTAACATAAATTCTCTACATATGTTGCAATATTATTCCAATAATGGTTTTTTAAAAAGTCAAAAAAATTGAAAAATAACCTAACCTTCCTTTGTTTCTCCTTTTTTCAGATCAACAACATACACCTTCTCATTGAATCCAATTTTCTGCCGATCAAAAAAAATTTTAAACAATCAAATTAATACAGAAAAAAACTACATATGTACATGAATATAAAAATTAGGGGAAAATTAAACCTTAGGTGCGATGTTGATTTGGTACACGAGACCAATTTTCTTAATGAGTTCCTTGCCAGCATCAGTAGAAAGATGAAGTTTCAATTGATCGAATATAGCATCTGATTTGAGCTGAGTAGAAGTTTCCCCCATGGCTGATATTGATGCGAAAAGTAAAAGAGGAATAGAGAATTATGAGGTAGAGAAAGAGTAATTCCTATTATATATATAGAGTAGCAGTAGCAGTAGAGTATTAATGGGAGATGGAAATTTGGTGGAAGAAAGATTAAAAAAAAAATTGCAGTTTTGTTTAGCAACGAAGAAGACGAGTAATAACTGCAAGTAAGATAAGTAGGTGACAAGAGATGGACACGCAATTCAATGTAGAAGATTAGTTATTTCTTAATATATCATCTTTCGTTTTTATTTATATGTCCTTCTTACTTAAAAATAATAATATTCGTTGCACAAAATCATTGTATAAATAACACTATTCTTCATATTTTACTTAGAGAGTTATTAGTCTTGAAAGTATAAATTTGACAATTTAAGAAAACTAAAGGATTAATTATTTTCATTAATCAATTTAATTAATCAAAATAAATTAATTTATGTTCATTTATTGAAAGTTTGACTTCAAGAGAACACTAAATAAGGATATAATAATAAACTTACTTAGTTTTTTAGGAAACGTGAAACCTAAAATGGTGACATAAATATAGAAACGGAGGTAATAAAGAATTATTTCATTTTAATAGTGTTCAATTATCAAAAGAAACTCCATCTAGTTCATATTAACTGAATTATATTTTACATTTTTTAGTTGAAGAGTTTGAAAATAATCAAAAAGATAATAGTGAAAATAGCTTATAATTTGTGTGTCAAAATCCAATAATTTACTTAATATAAATTAGAAAGAGTATTTAATAAATAAGAAATTTTTGATAAATTATAAGTACTTGATATTTATTGTTTTTCCATGAAGTGAAATGAAGACTTATTTTGAGACGGAAAAAGCAAACCCACAAATCGTAATAAGGACAAAGAAAGAAGGGAAGCCAACAAATAGTTGGTCAGTGGCTTAACTCATGCAAGGAAACTAAACAAAATAGATGCTTCTCATTTGCTGCCAATTGTCATTGTACTAGATTGAATGGGCTTTGTTATGAGGCCCATTATGTTGATACTTTGGGCTTTACTCAGATCCATATACCTACTAGCTAGGTTCATGGGCTAAATCCAAAACTTAGTTCAATGAGCTTGGGGTGATGAATAGGGAAGAAATTGCTAAGATATAAGGTAAAATAATTTCGAGAGTTTGGAGGTATTAGGTAATTTCTTGGATTATTTATCTCATCATTCATATCACAGTGATGCGATAAGTTTATTCCATAATTTATCACCATCTAAAGGCGTATCTGCATTTGTCACGCTTAGTTCATTACAATCTTAAAAACAACACAATTATGTTGATGATTAAAACTAGTCATTTGTCTTGTTATTAAACTAGTAGTGTGTTTCCGTAATTTTCCCTTGTTGTATTCACATTCAATGTGTCATTTCTCAGTACATTGTTTTTTTCTAATACATCCTACTAAACGATCCCTTAAAATTTGAATTTATCAAATTTAAATTTTGTATCCGCTATAAATGGATAATGCAATTTTCTCAGCATTTGACGGATGGAAAATAGAAAATCAGCAAATTGATTGGTTTAAAACCTGTAAAGGGCCCAAAATGTGAAGTGGATAAAATGATAGTAGCCAAACGTGTCCTTTTTCTCATCCAAATAAAAATTGCTTCTTTATTGCTGCGTTGCAGAGTCGCGCCATTGCTGCTAACTGGTAATTTACAGATCCCTTCTAAAAATTACTCTATTTGATCATATGCCTTTTGTTTCTTCCTCTTATTGATTCAAAATTTTGCTCTGTTTTTTCAGTTTACCAATTTAAAACTGTTACCTTTTCTTGATTTTTGTTGATCTCATTTAGCTTTTGATGTAGTAATTCTTTCTTTGTGGGTGATTTATCTTATTGGTTGTAGACTTATACAGCTTCCATAAGAAAGTGTTTTAGTTTGACTGAGCACGGAGTTAAGAAATTAAGGGAGATATTTGAATCTTGTGCTATTAAATTAAAAGTGTGTATAGTTCTTTAAATCTTGTACTCTTAAACTTGTGGCGAACAATGTTGGAATTGAAACACTTACTAATTATACGAAAGGGGACTCTTTTCGGCACAGACCAAAAAGGAAAGTAAGACACTTGAATTGGATGGAGTCTGGAGGGAGTATCTAATTAAGGGTTCTCAAATGGGGTAGATTATATCCAGATGTTTAAAAACAAACAATGTTAATCATTCAGTGGTATGATCTACATACAAAATCTTAATCATTCAAATGTACATTCAGATTCAGATATCTTAATCTTAGTGAAAACAAATGAGGCCTTAGCAGGTATAACCAAGGTGAAGAGATGAAGAAAGATATAGCTAGACTTAGAACCATTATAGCATACTGAATCCTTCAAAGCTCATAGTTTGTTATAGACTCCACTTTTGGTTGGAGCAAGAATTTTTAACTCTTCATTTCCTAATGTGACGATATTCGATCTGCATGTAAAGAGACTTGTAGAGCATATTTTATTTCTGTTGAAGTGCAGGATCATGCTGAAATGGATACAATTACGTGTTTGTGTTCTCTAGTTTTGTAGTTGTAGATGTAGCAAGATGGTTTCTTCTTGACCTCACAAACATGCTTCTGCTTGATTGTTTGTTTGTTTTAGTCAGTGAGTGAGAATCAAGCTGATCTTTTTTCTTTTATCTGTTTTTGTCCTTCATAGTTTTACAAATTTATGAAGTACATGTGGTAGCCTCTTTATTGTAAACAACAAAATTTCTTTTTCCGTTTCGATTCCTGAAAGTTTGCCTTCTGATTTCAGCAGGCTCTACAGTGTAATCTCATAAATGAGAATTTGATCTGAAAAACCACAAGGAATTGTCGCTTTATTATGTGTGGATGTTAGCTTTTGCTTGTCGAAAATCTCTAAGAGCTTTCCATCTGGAGGAAATATAGTTCTTAATACAGACTCATGCAAAGACTAAGCATTCTTGATTGGCAGTGTAACTTGAGTTTTCGAAGCATAAATCTACTAGATGGTGAATCAGCCCATACATTGCTTCACTCATTTTCCTGTAGAAGAAGCAGTGAATCATATCATCCAAAGACAAGACTTTGTTCAAAACTTAGACATGCAGATCCGAATGTCACACTTCAAAGTCTAATACGTCAATGCTCAGAAATTCATAGCACGGTTCATGACAACATTGATGAACTACTTGACGAAGAGGACGAGTTATGTCCTGTTGAATGTGTAAGAGAATTTAAGACTGATGAGGAATTCTCCATGATATTGGAAAAGGCGAAAAAGGCTGGTTCTTTGGTTGTGGTAGACTTCTTTCGCACCGCCTGTGGAAGCTGCAAGTACATAGAGCAGGGGTTTCAAAAATTATGCAGGGGAGCTGGTGATGAACAAGCACCAGTTATCTTCTTAAAACACAATGTAAGTACTACATTAGACTTAACATTAGAAAGGAAAAGCCTCGATCACTTCACTTCATCTCTTCCACGTAAATATCAAACATCACGAGGACGTTTGGCAAACAAATGGTTATCTACATTTCTCCTTGAAGGTTTTGGATGCATTTAAACTGACATTAACCTATTCATTGCATTTTTTGGTCGAAGCATGGAGAATTTCTGTATTAGTCTAGACTTGTTAGTAGCAAATGCATTTCCCTTTCACTTTTTTCCTACAATGGAATGAAAGATAGTGTGAATAATCATTCCCGTCTCTCCAGGTGATCGATGAGTATGATGAACAATCTGAGGTTGCTGAACGACTGCGAATCAAGGTGAAACATTTTAATGGCTTAAAATCAATTTAGAAGTCTTCAATGCAGCTAGAACTTTTACGTCTCGAATTGCTTAGGCTACAAAAAATTGCTTATCTCAAATTTGATTGACTTTGTGCAGACAGTACCTCTTTTTCACTTTTATAAAAATGGAGTGTTATTGGAAGCTTTTCCCACCAGAGACAAAGAAAGGGTACTTGCAGCTATTCTTAAATACTCGGCTCCAGCTTCGGCAGATGCTTGAATTGGTCTGGTTTGCACTTGCTTCTACATAATGTTAGTGCTTCTGTATAATCATTCTTGGTGCTCAGCACACATTGAAACAATTTCTTCGTTACCACATCTGTATTATAATATCTTTCTACTTGTTGTTCTACTTAAATAAGCATCTATACTGGATACTCTTGTATATGGATAGTCCTTTTTGTATCGAATGCCACTCCTGTGCTTCATAGCAGTATACCTAGTTGGACTATGTTGTCATCGGCAGATGTTGCTTTTAGGACTCTCGCACCTTATGAGAAATCAAAGTTTTCGGGTTCCTAGGACTCCAAGCACATCCTTAGAGGCCAGAGCCAATCCTTCTCCCACAGTTAAAATTGCCAAAATTCTGGAGTAGTGAATTGTAGGAAAATGTAGAAAGATTAGCAAAATGAATTCAAGCAGCTCCTGAAAAGCATTGGATGAAAACTTATTTATAGAACCTCGAATTCGAGTTTTTACCATGATTTATCTCTTATATTTTCATTAAGTGGGGAATTTTGAGAGGTGAGAACTGCAAATTTACATGTTATATGTTGCATAAAAGCTAGACCTAATCAAAGTAGTTCATGTGAGTCACTAAAGGTGGGATCCTAATGTATTCAAGGCAAGTGCCTGTGCTCTTCTTTAGATATTGGCTGCAGCTCTAACCTCATGTTGTAAATAGATCATGGCTTGGATCTTGATATGTATTTCTGTCATTTTGCCCCCTAAAATGAAATGCATTGTTAAGTTCTAGCAAAGATGCCATCTCTTCCATCCTACTGTTCTTTTCGGGAAAAGTGCTCTACCTCTACGAGGTATGGATACTGCATACACTTCACCCTCCCCAGACCCACTTGTGGGATTTCACTGGGTATGTTGTTCCATCCCATTATTTGATAGTGTTTGATCGAACGCGGGGTTGACACAATCTAAATATGCATGAAACACCAATTTACCTGGTTTTTCTATTCATCTAGACCTACCAAAAGTTGTTTAGTTCCCACATCTGTAAGTGATGGGTTCTTTGGTCTTTTTTATAGTCTTGGGCAACTCCCATCTGATAAGCTAGCTTTTGAAGTGAGTTAGGTTCAAGGTCCATTTTCTTTTCATGGTATTAGAGTTAAGTCCATCCCAAGTCGCAATTTACCCGATAATTGATTCTTATATTATATTGTTCACACTCCACAGTTCAACTCATACTCATGGACGTGTCCAAGAGGAAGGGTGTTGAGTTACCAGGTTGGTGAGTGATGAGTTACGTTCATTAATCACTTTATATGATTTTGAGCAATCTAACATTTTATAGGCTAACTTTTAGAGTTGACTTAGATGCAAAGTCCATTTTCTTATTACAAGTTATGTCATTTTCTATAAGAACATGTAAGAAACGGTAAAATGACAATGTAGAAATTAAATAGAAGTACTTTCTAAACATAGAAATGTATCAATCTTTTTAAAATAGACGAAACAAGAAAGGAATACCAAAGTAATTGAGGCTTATCTCATATCTTTCTTTATTATTAGTTCTTTACCCCATCTTCCTCAGTTAAAATTCAGTCTATATTTTGAGAAGAACAATAAACAATAGATATCTTGATTGATGAGTCATGATTTTGTTAAATGTTTCCCATGTAGGAACTCTCATTCAAGAGCATTATCTCCTCTCTCTATTTTTTGGTCTCATTTGATATCCAGTATTTATATTGAAGTTCAACTTAATTCAAAATTAAATCAAGAAATTCCCATTACAAACAAAAACACTCCTTAATAAAGACGACTCCATATATAGAAAAGAGTACATGCAGTGAACCAGAAGGGTAAAATTCTTCAAAAGCCACAAACTCTAGTAGCCACATTTTAGCACAGTGTACAAGGTCAATCATAAACCGGGGGGGGGGGGGGGGGGGGGGGGGGGGGGGGGGGGGGGGGGGGGGGGGGGGGGGGGGGGGGGGGGGGGGGGGGG
>JAJOOF010002024.1:0-54918 GCA_029582545.1 Solanum lignicaule
ATTAGAGAGTGTTTTTGAGTGTTTTGAAGCTAGAATGAAATATAACTAAGTATGGGACAATCCTTCTTTTTATAAAAGAAAAACGTCCCAGCCCGCTACAGTAAATTACCTCACTGGAAATTGACATTCTGCCCGGACAGGTTTTACGAAAATGGTCATAACTCTTTCATCCTAACTCAGAATGAGGTGAAACAAATTGCGTTGGAAAGCTAACTCACAGAGCTTTAATTTTGATAGTTTGAGCTCCTTCCAGTTCCTTGTGTGCTGAGAGATATTCCCCTTTAAAGTTGACCCTAAAAATCACATTTTTTGCGATTTTCGAATTTTGATACGGTTGTTCTAAAATTCGGGTTAGACTCATTTCCCCCTCAATTTGACCCCCTGAATAAGAATATGAAGTCGAATTTCCCAAATGATGCATGGATTTTGAGATATATGGAAATTACAATTATAGGTGTTTCTGAAGAACATTTTCGGGCATTTTTGGGGTCGTTTCACCCCCCCGCTAAGTACCCATGTTTAGAGGTGGTGTTGGACAAGTAATGTATTATGCTTGAGCTTGACTCATCTATGGTATTTATGTATCATTCCTTTTTTGTTTCTCTTGCTCCCTTAGTCCCGATTTTCCCCTTGATTATGCTTATCACTGATGGTCATTTTAATTGCTTCTGCGACCAAGGATGTGTAATGATACACTGTGAGGCTTGTTTGGGGTTCCTTCGGGTTCCCCATTCGCCAGTCACGTCTAGGCCCTAGGCTTGGGTCGTGATAGGGACCCTGGGTCGTGACAGTATGTGGGGGTCGTGAGTCGAGGCTAGACCTTCGTCAATTCTCCAAAGTTCAAGTGACATACTACAAACATGCAGTACTATCGGTGGACCCACTCACACTCCGTTGGTGGGGTCTCATGAGTGATGGCTGGACCTTGTCTAAAATGAGGAGCCACAGACCTAACCCACAAGTTACTAGTATGGTTCGGGTTCCCAAAATAGTTATCTCATGAGAATTAAACCTTTGACCTCAGTTAGTCCGGGTTTCTAGTAGCAATCACCTTATCTCATAAGTATGTGCCCACATAGGTCTTTAGCTAGTGGATCCACCTAAAAGCTAAACATGTTAGTTCTACCTTAGGCAAGTAGGAGACCTCTTCTCGGTATGGGGCATGACACTGAATTCCATGTAGTTCACATGGTCTGTGTCGGTTAAGGCTATTTTCCCTATATGACATGAACAAGAAGATGAACATGAATATGAACTATGGACAAGAACATGAGTTATGTAATATGGATTCTCAAAAGGTTCTACTTAGCATGAATGAGGGTATGGGACTTCATTCACGCATTGCACAAGTAGGCCTTGAGAGTGATTGTTGTATGTTCTTTTATGAAATGATACTTTATGAGTTAATACATGCTTAACATCAATTATGAACCATGAACATGAACTATGAACATGAATTACGAATATGAACATAAGCTATACTTATGACTTCTTAATGAGCTTTACTTAGTGTGAGTGGGGGTATGAGACTTCACTTATACATTGAACAAGTGGACTTATACAGGCGTTATGGTGTGGTTTCCTTATGCTATGAATATATATGAAACTATGTATGCAAGATATGAATTGTTGCTAAGAGTGACTTTACTTATTATAAGATATGGACATGAATGACTCCTTGTCTATGAGTATTGGCTATGGATGAGGTCAAGGTAAGTTATGCATGATTATGGTAGCCTAGGGTTGCTTATGAAATGGTTTGACTACGTAATTACTCTAAATGTGCATGATGGTTCTTAAAGTTGACAAAGTTCATGATTTCAACTAAATGTCCCTTTTTATATGATTCAAGGATTTTTATTCATGGCTTCCATACTTACTACAATATTTGTGCTAACCCATATTCTGTACATTTTCTTATAAATGTAGGTTCCAGTCATTGAGGTTTACTTCTCCTTTCAAGTAATGCTTGGGTTGACTATTCTCCAAGCTCGGTCAGTACTCATGGTTCGAGGAAAAGACATTATTCATTTCTAGTTCCTTTTGTACTTTCTACTTTCAAGACTATGTTGTAAAGGGCTATAACCCTAAGATTGTATTCGATTGTATTAGATGCTGATTGAGAGAAGGTCTAGACCCTTATACTTCTTTTATGAAAAAGACTTCTATTGTAAAAAAAATTAAATTCCGCATCATTTCTATTACTTATGTTTATGATTATGCTAAGGGCTTGTATGAGACCCCTTCGGGGTCGAGTATGATGTGTTACATCTAGGGGGTACCCCTGGATCGTAACAAACTTGATAATTATAGCACAAGGTTTAGAATGATTCTAGGACGATGTCTCATGAACCACGTCTAGTAGAGTCTTGTTCATGTGGGTGAAGGGAGCCACACTTATGAATGTGGGTGAAGGGAACTTTCACTTGTTTCATTACTCTTTAGTCGTGCCTTAGAGTTTTAACTCTATAAAGTTATTTTCCTAAGGCCTTCTCTTGGGTTTATAGGATATGAATACAAGAAGGGCAACCACAAGAAGGATGGACAGGAGAATGTGAACGAGGGAGTTCCTCCCCAAGGTCTCCAAGGTCCTCAAGAGCCTCAAGCTTCTAATGATGGGGTGGGGGAATATGAAAAATGTGGAAATATGGTCGGCTCTCCAACTATTAACTCAAAACGTAATGGCCCAAGTCAATATGGATGCTAAAACTCATTTGAACCCTAATGAGAGCACCGTGGCTTCGAGATTGAGAGACATCACACGAATGAACCCTTCTAAGTTCTTTGGTTCTAGAGTGGGTGATGACCCTCAAGAGTTCGTAAAAGAGGTCTTCAAGATAATTGATGCTGTGGGGGTGACTTCTAGAAAAAAAGCGGAGATAGCTACTTACCAATTGAAGGGTGTGGCCCAAGTATAACATACTCAATGGAAGAGGAATAGGCTGGAAGGAGCTGGTCCCATAGGTTGGGAAGTGTTCAAGAAAGCATTACTTGATAGGTTCTTTCCCTGAGAGAGGAGGGAAGCCAAGGTGGAAGAATTTATCAACCTTCGTTAAGGAGGTATGGGTGTTGAAGATATTCTCTAAAGTTTACCTAATTTTCCAAATATGCTCCATCTTTGGTGGCAGATCCTAAGGATGATATGAGTAGGTTTGTGAAGGGGGTGTCTAGTGTGGTGAGAAAAGAATGTTGTTCGGCTAAGTTTCATGATAACATGGATATATCCCGTCTTATGGTGTATGCTAAACAAATGGAGGATGAGAAACTCCAAGAAAAGAATAGGGAAGTGAAGAGGCCTAGGACTGATGATGGAAATTCTTCTAAGGGTAATTCTGAGGGTCAAGGGCGACCAAGGTTCAAGAGAAGGTTCTCCAACCAAGGGTCCTCAAGTGCTCCTAGTGTCAAAAAGGATAGGGTACCTAACCTTAAGCCTCAAGGAGGCAATAGTGGTGGATCTTCTATGACAAGGCCCACTTGTGCCAAGTGTGGCAAGAAACATGATGGTAAGTGCCTTGTTGGCACGGATGGGTGTTTTAATTGTGGAAAGAGTGGTCATATGGTGAGAGATTGTCCCATGCTAAACGTTCAAGGAAGAGAGGGAAAGCAAGCCCTTCCTAGTAGTTCAAACTTCGATGCTCCCAAGAAAAAACTTCTTTTATGCTCTTTAATCCCGAGGTGACCAAGAGAGCTCCTTGGATGTGGTGACCGGTATGTTACAAGTCTTTTCTATTGATGGTTATACATTGTTAGACCCCGGTGCCACTTTGTCATTTGTTACACCATTTGTGGCTATGAAATTAGAAATACTCCCCGAAGTGTTATTAGACCTTTTTCGGTGTCTACCCCGGTTGGTAACTCGGTTGTGGCAAAACGAGTCTATAGGAGTTGTCCTATTTCTTTGTCTCACAAAGTCACATTGGTTGATTTGATAAAGTTAGACATGTTAGACTTTGATGTCATTTTGGGTATGGATTGGTTGCATGCATGTTGTGCCTCTATTGTTGTAGGACTCGGGTAGTATAGCTCCAATTACCAAACGAGTTTACTTTAGAGTGGAAGGGGGGAAATTCTATCCCTTGAGGTTAATTTGTTTTTTGTCTCAAAGCTTGAAAAATGATCTCAAAAGGGTGTATTTACCATATTGTTAGGGTAATGGATGTTGAGTCTGAAACCCTTCCTTAGAGTCTGTCCCCGTGGCGAGTGAGTTTCCGAAAGTCTTTCCTGATGACTTGCCCAACATTCCTCCCGAATGGGAAATAGACTTTGGCATTGATCTCTTGCCATATAGGCAACCTACCTCCATTCCTCCTTATAGAATGGCTCTGGCGAATTGAAAGAGTTGAAGGAGCAACTCAAGGATTTGTTAGACAAAGGCTTTATTCAACTGAGTATCTCTCCATGGGGAGCTCCGGTATTGTTCGTTAGAAAGAAGGATGGGTCCCTTAGAATGTGTATTGACTACCGCCAATTGAACAAGGTGACTATAAAGAATAAGTATCCCCTTCTTAGAATTGATGACTTGTTTGATCAACTTTAAGGGGCTAACTATTTCTCCAAAATAGATCTTCATTCGGGTTACCATCAACTAAGGGTGAGAGGGGTCGACATTCCCAAGACGGCCTTCCGAACGAGATATGGTCATTATGAGTTCCTAGTATGGTCCTTTGGTCTGACAAATGCATCAACAACATTCCTCGATCTAATGATAGGGTGTTTAGACACTACCTTGATATGTTCGTGATAATATTTATTGATGATATTTTGATCTATTCAAGGAGTGAAAATGAACAGATGAACCATTTGAGGATCGTATTGCAAGTCCTTAAAGACCACCAACTATATGCAAAGTTTAGTAAGTGTTAGTTTTTGCTAAGGTATGTAGCCTTCCTTGGTCATATTGTGTCGAGCAAGGGTATTGAGGTAGATCAAAAGAAGACGGATGTGGTCAAGGGTTGGCCTAGACCTCTAACTCCTACCGCTATTAGAAGCTTTTTGGGTTTGACCGGTTACTATAAGAGGTTTGTTGAGGGTTTTTCCTCCATTGCTTCTCCATTGACGGCTTTGACTAAAAAAACAAAGCAAATTGTGTGTGGTTGGAGGCTTGTGAGAAAAGCTTCCAAGAATTGAAAGAAAAACTTACTTCGGCGCTGGTGTTGACTTTACCGAAGGATACCAATGGGTTTGTGGTATATTGTGACGCTTCTCAAGTGGGTTTGGGATGTGTCCTTATGCAACATGGTAAAGTGATTGCCTATGCTTCGAGGCAACTCAAGGTACATGAAAAGAATTATCCAACTCATGATCTCAAATTAGCGGCAGTGGTGTTTTCCTTGAAAATATGGAGGCACTATGTATACGGGATCCATGTAGATGTTTTCACCGATCACAAGAGTCTTCAATATGTGTTTACCCAAAAAGACTTGAATCTCCAACAGAGAAGGTGTTTAGCACTTTTAAAGGATTATGACATGATTGTCCTTTACCACCCCAGCAAGGATAATGTAGTTGTGGATGCCCTAAGTCGATTGTCCATGGCAGTGTAGCTCATATAGAGGATAAGAAGAAGGAGTTAGTTCGTGATGTACATAGGTTGGCCCGGTTAGGTGTCAAACTAGTGGATTCCACCAAGGGTTGTGTCATGGTCCATCATGGTTCCGAATCATTCTTTTTGGTTGATGTGAAGTCTAAACAAGGCCTTGATCCCATATTAATGGAGTTGAAAGAATCGGTACTCAACAAGTCCGTTGAGGCTTTCTCCCAAGGTAGAGATGGGGTGCTTAGGCACCAAGGTCATTTATGTGTTCTGGTTATTAATGTCTTGAGAGAGAAAATTCTAGAAGAAAATCATGTTTCGTGGTATTCTATTCATCCGTGATCCACCAAGATGAACTATGATATACGGGAAATCTATTGGTGGAATGGCATGAATAATGATATAGCGGGTTTTGTGGCCAAATATCTGAATTGTCAACAAGTCATGGCCGAACACCTAAGACCGGGAGGTTTGTCCCAATATATATATATTCCCACTTGGAAGTAGGAGGAAGTGAATATGGACTTTGTTGTGGGTTTGCCTTGTACTCAAAGGTAACATGATTCTATTTGGGTCATTATAGATAGAATGACAAAATCAGCCCACTTTATTCCCGTCAAGGTTTCTTATTCGGCGGAAGACTATTCCCAATTATACATCTAGGAGATAGTGAAGCTACATGGGTTTCCTTTGTCTATTATTTCGGATTGGGGTACTCAATTTACTTCACACTTTTGGAAAGCATTTCAAAAAAGGCTTGGTACCAATGTTAAGCTTCGTACCACTTTCCACCCTCAAACGGATGGTCAAGCGGAACACACCATTCAAAACTTCGAGGACATTTTGAGGGCATGTGTGATACATTTCAAGGGTAATTAGGATGACCATCTACCATTGATAGAGTTTGCCTACGATAATAGTTACCAGGCAAGTATTGCCATGGCTCCTTTTGAAGCATTGTATGGTAGGAGGTGTAGATCTCCAGTTAGTTGGTTTGAAGTAGGTGAATTTTCTCTAATTGGTCCCGAACTAGCTTATGCCGATGTTAGAAGGAGGGATCTAGAAATTGAAATTGGTGATTGGGTCTACTTGAAAATGTCACCAATGAAAGGTGTGATAAGGTTTGGTAAGAAGGGGAAGCTTAGTCCCCTATATGTGGGCCCATACCAAATCTTGAAACGTATTGGAAAAGTTTTTTATCAGTTAGACTTACCAAAAGAGTTGGCTCTGGTTCACCCGGTGTTTCATGTTTCCATGCTTAAGAGCTGCATTGGTGATCCGGTATCCATCATTCCTTTATAGGGTTTAGGAGTTGATGATAGTCTATATTTCGAGGAAGTTTTGGTGGAAATTTTTGACGAACAAGTAAAAAAATTGAGAAAGAAGGAAGTAGCTTCCGTTAAGGTTTTATGGAGGAATCATTTAGTTGAGGGTGCTACATGGGAGGCCGAGACCGATATGATGTCCCTCTATCCTCATCTTTTTCCTTCTACTCCTATTTAAGTTTGAGGTAAGTAGTTCCTCTTGAATTTTAGTGTTTTGGGAGTCAGGTGTCTTGTATGAGTTTTTCATGATTTCCTTATGCCATGAATGCTCTTGATGAAATTCATGTTTAGTAAGAAAATGACTTTTATGATTTATGTGTCCCTCATGATGATGGAATATTTGAATTCATGAGGTGATTTGATGAACATGCTTTGTTGTGCTTGTGATGGAATAGCATATTGGCTCCATGATGTTTTGTGGAGCTTGCTTTTAGTAGGAGAAGGTAGTTCCTCCTATGAACATGAAAAATGTTGTACTTCATTCATACTGGGTTGGTAGATGTAGTTCCTACTCCCTTGTATTACATTGATCATGTCTTGAGATGGAGTTGAAGTTTTCTCCTTTTGATTTAGTGCATGAGGTGAATAGTGCATTTGTAAGTTTGCATATTTTTAATGTTTCGTGCATGATGGGCTGCTATTCTTGAGTTTCTAATTTAGTTTTGTGTCAAGGTCATCATTCGGGGATGAATGTTCCCAAGGGGGAGATAATGTAATACTCCGGAAAAGTAATTAACTAAGCTAGAGCCTAATATGTAAACCAATAGCCTAAATGGGGTTGAACGTAAAGATTAGAGTCTTAAAATAACTTCCCTAATTTTGTAAATGTGTGTTATGATCTAAACGTTAAGGCATGACCCCCCAAGCACCATCCAAAGGTCCTTAAGGAGGGCCTTGGTTTGCAGCCACCCAGGAGCCGTGAGTGGACTCATGCCCTGTAGGTGGGGGTCATGAGTCAAGGCTAGACTTCCCCCAATTCTCCAAAGTTCCAATAACATACTAGGAACATGTAGTACGGTCCGTGGACCCACTCACGCCCCATGGGTGGGGTCTCGTTAGTGAAAGCTGGACCTTGTCCTAAATGAGGAGCCAGAGACCCAACCCACGAGTGACCAGTACGGTCCGTGGGTCCGTCCATGCCCCGTGGGCGGCGATTGTGGATGGGGTCTGCAGAACTGCCTCAGATTCGGCCTAGGGTGACTTAAATTAGGAAATTCCTAAATTAATTATTAAAGGGTGGGGACGGTTTGTATTAGTTATTTAGACATATATAAGTACTTTTTAAATATTAACCACCTCTTTTACACCTCATAACTCACAAGACTCAAACTAAAAACCAACTCCCCTCTCCAATATTTCTCTCTCTAAGACTCCATTGAAGAACAAGAACAAGGTCAAGCTTAGGGTTCAAGGAGCAGCCTTTATTCTTCAATTTCATGTGGAAATCTTCCTAAGGTATGGTGGCTTTTCATCTATGGGTAGCTTCCACCCATAGAGTCCTTTCAAGCTATAATTTCAAGCTTTCAATTTCCCCAAAAACCTAGGGTTTCAATCTAAGTCATGGGTTCTCTTTCAAAAAGTTTTCAATTCTTTATTTATGGTTGATTATGATTGATTATGGTGGATTAAGGTTGAATTGATTATTAATTGATGATTTATGATAAAAATCCCCCCAAGAGCCCATGAATCCCCCATAATTCTAAATAGTGAATTCATGATGTGGGTTGATTGATTAAGGAGGCATGTCAATTGATTATGTTTATGTTAATTGATTTATTGAATAATTATATTCCCCTATCTAAGGTAGTAATTCTAGAAGTTTGGGTTAAGTTTGATTCATAGACTTGAAGGGAAAATTGTTAGGGTTTGTACATATTGATGAGGATTGTATATGAACTCATGATTCTCTTAGATAGTGATGATCCTATGAGTATTGTTTAAGTGTGGTATTGTTGCAAGATCCTTCCCCCCATACCCTTACACATGGCTATGCACGAAAGGTCTATGATAATGATATTACTGTTGTGTTGATTGAAAGGCTATTCTCATGAAACACTATGAACATGAAGTGAAAGGTTTACTCACATATTAATGATTCTAAGGTTGAAAGTAAATTCTCACCTAATGAATGCATGAGCTACCATGATACTATGTTGGTTTGAGTGGTAGGAATTCTTCCATCAGCATGAACCTAAAGTAAATACTTAACATGAATACTAAAGGGAACTAAGCTTAGCACCGAGTGGATATGAATATGAGATGGCAGCTTTTAAGTGAGTTAGTCCGGCTTCCCATTGGGTTCCTTTTACGTCAGTTAGTCCGGGTTCCCAAAATAATTATCTCATGAGATGGAAACTGTTTACCTCAGTTAGTCCGGGTTTCTAGTAGCAATCTCCTTATCCCGTAACTATGTGCCCACATAGGTCTTTAACTAGTGGATTCACCTAAAAGCTAAACATGTTAGTTCTACATTTAGGCAAGTACGACACCTCTTTTCGGTATGGGGCATGACACCGGATTCCATCTAGCTCACATAGTCCATGTCGGTTAAGGCTATTTTCCCTACATGACATGAACAAGAATATGAACTATCGACAAGAACATGAGTTATGTACTATGGTTTTTCAAGAGGTTCTACTTAGCATAAATGGGGGTATGGGACTTCATTCACGCATTGCACAAGTAGGCCTTGAGAGTGATTGTGGTATTTTCTTCTATGACATGAAGCTTTATGAGTTAATGTATGCTTAACATGAATTAAGAACCATGCACATGAACTATGAACATGAATTATGAATATGAACATGAGCTATACTTATGACTTCTTAATGAGCTTTGCTTAGTGTGAGTGGGGATATGAGACTTCACTTATACATTGCACAAGTTGACTTATAAAGGGGTTATGGTATGATTTCCTTATGCTATGAAGATATATGAAACTATGTATGCAAGATAAGAATTGTTTCTAAGAGTGACTTTATTATTATAAGATATGGACATGAATTACTCCTTGTCTATGAGTGTTGGCTATGGATTAGGTCAAGGTAAGTTATGCATGATTATGGTAGCCTAGGGTTGCTTGTGAAATGGTTTGACAATGTAATTACTCTAAATGTGCATGATGGTTCTTAAAGTTGACAGAGTGCATGATTTTAACTAAATGTCCCTTTTTACGTGATTTAAGGATTTTTATGCATGGCTTCCATACTTAGTACAATATTTGTGCTAACACATATTCTCTACATTTTCTTACAAGTGTAGGTTCGGTAATTGTGGTTTACATCTCCTTTCAAGTAAAGCTTGGGTTGACTATTCTCCAAGCTCGGCGAGTCCTCATGGTTTGAGGACAAGACATTATTCATTTCTAGTTCCTTTTGTACTTTCTATTTTCAACACTATGTTGTAAAGGGCTATGACCCTAAGATTGTATTCGATTGTATTAGATGGTGATTGAGAGAAGGTCTAGACTCTTATACTTCTTTTATGAAAAAGACTTTTATTTTAAAAAGTTTTAAATTCCGCATCATTTCTATTACTTATGTTTATGATTATGCTAAGGGCTTGTATGAGACTCCTTTAGGGTCGAGTACACCGTGTTACATCTAGGGGGTACCTCTGTGTCATACAATTATTCAGTCTGAACTTCATCTACCCTTTCTCCATATAAAACTAAGGCACGCCCAGTAGCAAGGAATAGTCTCTCTAAGATGAGGGGAACCTCAAAATCAACCTCACAATCAAGTATCACAAAATCCGCCGAAAGATGAACGACTCCACTTTCACAAGGACATCTTGGAGAACACCAATGGGCTTCTTCACAGTTCTATCGGCCATGAGTTGACACATTGTAGTCGGTTTTGTAGCCCCTAAACCCAACTTAATATAAGTGGACAACGACATCAAGTTGATTCTAGTAGCTAAATCACACAAAGCTTTTGCAAAGTGCAAAATCCCGATGGTATAAGGAATAGTGAAAGCTCCAGGATCCTCTTTCTTTTGGACAAGTCACCTAGTAATAATAGCACTGCAATTTTGCAACCTCTCATCATTCACAAAACTGACGACCCTCTTCATGGTCACCAAATCTTTCATAAATTTCGCATACCCAGGCATTTTCTCCACAGCTTCTATCAATGGAACATTGATGGAAAGTTGTTTCAAAATAATTATGAATTTGCGCTATTTTCCTTCTTCGGTCTTCTTCACCAATCTCTATGGGAATGGAGGTGGAGGTCTAAGCATGGGAACAACTTTTTGGGTCACAATTTCATCTTCATCTTTTTCTACCAAAATTTCAACCTCAGACAACATAGAAGGATCAATGGTCTGCTTACCTCCTCGAGTGGTGACCGCAATATAATGTCCATCATTTTTTAGATTCTGGATGGTCTTACTAGGAAGTGTGCCAGGCTGACGTGGGTTCATAGCAGTGGACCACAGACTAAACTGCTGCTCAAGTTTCTTGATCGATATTGTATGAGCATCATTTTTTAAATCTATTCTAGAGAAATCATTTCGCATCTCTTTGACATTCTCATCAATTGCATCAAACCTATTAGTCATCTTTTGCATCATATCCTTAATGTGTGACATACTAACCCCATCCTCTCTATTGCAAGATTCCCTAATCCCAGGTGGAACATAGGGCCCAACTCTCTCATTTATGTTGCCATAAATGTTCCTGTTGTAGTTGTTATCACGATTGTAGTTCCCATCCCGAACATAGTTTCCCTCTCGATTATAGTTTTCATAGTTCTAACATGGGTTTCCTTGACCTTGGCGCCAATTATCTGAGTTGGAACCTTGGGCGTTGGCTCGGAAACCCTCTATCTGATCATTTACCAAATATGAATCCTCCTCATAATAGCATTCCTCAACTGGTGGTGTGGAGTTCTAGTTAGGTAATTTACTACATTCACTTTTTCTGCATTTCCACTAACCTGCCTCAATACCAAACCCAGTTCTGCCCTCATCTGAGCCATCTCCTCAAGAATGTCATCAGTAGATTAGCCTGGTGAAGCTTGAATAACAAACATGCTTCTTCCAGTATTAGATTTTCTAGTGCTCCATAGCTTATTGTTTCGGGAAGCCATCTCCAGTTTCTCAGCGATATCCTCAAAAGTGCACTCACCATATAATCCTCATGCAGTAGTATCTAGCACAACCTTTCCATTTTCATCCTTCCCTCTATAGAAATACTCTTTCAATGACTCATCATCTATGCAGTGATTCAGAACACTTCTGATGAACGAGTGACCCTATCCCATGAACTGCTCACATATTTTCTAGGTAGTGCTACAAATTTATTCAATTTTTCCTTGTGATTTAGCTTCATAGACACTTGGAAATACTTCGCCATGAACACTCGATGCAATTGATCCCATGTATGTATTGAATTGTATGGAAGCTCAGCAAACCACACCGCATCATCACCAATCAATGACAGAGGGAAGACTCTCAATCTTATGACATCCATATCCAATTACGGTCGTCCCACTCTACTCTTGCTAACACTTCTCAATTTAGTCATGTGACCATATAGATCTTCCAACGCTAGACTAGAAAACAACCCTCGTGTTGTAAGCATTTGCATCAGACTGCTGGTTATCACAAATGTATGCCCTGGAGATAGAAGGGAAAGAACAGTGGGTCCTTCTGATTCAACTATATTAAAGTCAACCCTTTAGTTATCATGCAACCTCGGTGCTGACGGATTTTTCACCCTTACTGCATCTCCGATAAGATTACCACCATGAACATGAGCATGCACATTTACAACCCAGGAGGCTGCAATTCAACTCCATCACCTAAATTCTCTTCTATTGGATTGTTGTGGACCCCTTGATTATTCAATTTTCACAGAGTATTGCTCAACTCTTGATCTTAGGGGGTCAATGGTTTTCCTCCACTCTGTGTACTTGGCATACACTAGAGTAGATACTTGTAGAAAACAAAAACAAAAGAAAACGTAATATCAGGAAATACTTGACAAAAGTTCAATAATGTAGTTATACTTAATCTAAAAATTGTATTCCCTGAAAGCGGCGTCAAAATTTGGTACCCTCAAATTACACCTCCCAAAAGAAGTATAAGAGATCGTTGTCAAATAAAGAACTTAAATTGTAGGTTGGGGTCGATCCCACGAGGGGGGGGGGGATTGTATGCAAATAATATATTGTTGATTAAGTAACAAGTAAGCAAGATTCAAACTTTGAGTTATCAATATGAGAAATAAACTAGAGTATGTGTGTTCCCCACAAGTTCTTAATGTAGTAATCCTAATAATAGTAATCATTTCCTAATGTTTTACATGCAATGTTGGTAAGCTAGGGAATTTCACCTCGCACCTTGGTCCGGCTACGGGTGTGTTCTTAACTAACTGTTACCTTTACCCCAGATTAGACATCACATCAATGTATGGCTTGGTTTTCACCCTTGCTTCAATTGACATTAGAAAATAAGATAGCATCCACTAAATCTCTGTTGTTAATTCTTTTCTCATTAACTACCTCTTTGGTCTGGATAGTACCAACGAGAAGAGTTCTAACGAGTGCACTTGTGCAAAAGACTTCTAAGCGAAAGATTTAACAATACATGCATAAACACTATTCAAGAATTACTTAATTATTATTCATACTTTGTTAATTGCTCAAGGTTCACACAACTCTAGTTGTGGATTTAGTTACTCATGCTTCAGAGTTCACAATTCATAATTAAGAAGAAAGAATTCATGAGCTTACAATTAGAATAGATGAAACATGAAGTCTTCAATTGAATTTCAAAGTGAAAATCTTATAAAACGAAATCCGGAAATCAAGTTGCTAAAGTTTGTAAGTTAGTTCCCAAAAACACCAAAACTAAGAGTTTACAATAATGTCTAACCTCCAAAAATGAGGTTAATAACTCCTATTAATAGAAAATAAAATCCTAAATAAAATAGGAAATAACTGGCAGGATGCGGTTTCAAACGATGCTTCGACCTATGAACCGTGGGTCGACCTACGGTCTATAGGTCCCCTTAGTGGCTCAACACTTAGAAACTTTCATCACATACTGGAACCTTCAACTCTCAGATCATCAATGATGGATGTGCAAGACGGACCGTGGGTGACCCTACAGTCCAAGGTCTTGCTCCGTGGTTCGACACTTATCAGACTTCCTTGATGTCCCACCTACGATGCACCACCTACTGTCCGTGGACTGGACTACGGTCCGTCGTGGAACACCATGGTTTGAGTTACTAAAACTTATCTCCTAGGCCAAGACCTATGACTCCCCATCCACGGTCCGTCGATGGACCTAGGGTCCGTGCATAGCACCGTTGGTGGCTACTTCAGCATTTTTCAGCTTGCATCTTCATCAGCCGCATCCAAGCCTATTTCCTGAAAACATTATACACAAAACATTAGTTCTAATCCAAAATAGCCCCAAGACGCACACAAACTCTAAGTGAAACGCATAAAAAATACTGTAAACTCAAGGTATATTAACGGATTATTCACTGACTTGGAGCATAGCTCCGCTCTCCAGGCCTGCAATAACTGATCATCCTAAGGATCAGAGATAGATGCCTAAGAATCATGTGATTCCCCCTAACTGCCTGATGTGGTGAGCTGAGTCTCGTATACCCCCTCACTGTCTAAGCTTTCCTCTTCAAAAGGCACAACTACAGGCGCCTTGCCTTTGCCTTTGTGTCCCTTTGAAGATAGTTTTGTTGACTTTGCTCTGGATGCTGTTGCATCCTCATTGATGGTTATTCCCCGCGCTCGTTTCAACGGTAGCATGTCTCTACCGGTGACATTTGGTCTAGCCATCCCTCCAAAATAACATGAAAAGCGTTAGAAAATTTCAAGAAAACATCATAAAAAAACTGCAGGAAGACTCGCCAAACCGGTCGGTGAGTCGCCGAACCACTTAGGCGAGCCAGGTAGGGCTCGCTGAAAGTTTTAGAACAAAAGTTCCAAAAGTTCAAAGCTGGTCGGTGATCTCTAGGATAATTCAGTGGACCGCTGACACCAATCAGCGAACTAAAGGTAACTCACCGAAAGTTGTAGTGTATTTTAAGGAATTAGGGGCGCAGAAGGGCGATCAAGAAGCACTTTCGGCGTGTCGCTGAGTGAAATCGGTGAGATCAGGCATATCACCGAAAGTTACACAATCAGACTTAGCATTTTATGGGAAATTAAAGGCGATCCAATAAGACTTAGGCGAATGGCCGAGCCAATCAGTGAGCTTGATCCAGCTCGCCAGAATGGCCCTTCGTTCTAGGTTTTCACCCCACTCTTAAAATTAAAACACGCAGCCCATGAAATCAAAATTAAACACTTACACTACGAAATTACATGGAGACCCAGACTACCCATGCCCTCGGGGTACTCAAAATTCCCAGAATTTGGCAAAAATTGGCCAATTAACATTTTGCACTTAAGAATGATGTCAACCGCTCCATCATTGTGTAAAATACGACATTTGGCACAATCTGGGGTTATTCAAACTTCACCTCTCTAGACCCAACACATATTCAACACAACCCAACAATTTTGACTCGATTTCAACAATCAAAGACACGAGAATCAAGATTAAAGGCCAATTAATAATGATTTCACTTAAAATTAGGCAAACAAACAATAACACAATGATTAAACTACATTACCCAATGATATTAATCAGCGAAACACCAAAAGCATTTGATCTAAACTACGATTAAGGTTGTGGTATGAAAAACCAACCTTTTATGCCAAAATAGATTTGAAAATCTAGGCGGCAAAGAAATCCAAATTCCATCCCGAGCAAAGACTTCAATAAAATGAAAGTAAAAATGCAAAAATAATAAAGACTAATATCGGGGTGATAGTAAGGGAGTTGAAAAGGTGAGAAAATTAAGGAGTTTTGAATTTAAAACTGTTAGGCCCTTTAAAACCTTTCAGTTCGCACGCCATTCGGTGGAGTAAGTCGCACCCGCTAACCACTCGGTGATGCACCGAGTGGTATTTTGGCTTGCCGAGTTTTAGAGAACTCCAGGCAATTTGGGGGTTCAAACGGTGGACAAAGTCAAGATCACCAATATTTCCAGTGAGTCGCCGACTAAACTTTTAGCTCGCTGTGTTTTACACAATTCCCCATTAAGCAGGGTGGTTCCAACGGAGGTCCAAGTCAGGCTCGGGACTTTTGGCTCACCTAATTTCCCATTTTCCAACACTTTTCACTTTTCAACCTGCAAAATCAACACCCATTATTGAAAAACAAAATTTAAAAACATTGAAGACTTTGGTTGCCTCCCAAGAAGTTATGTAGTTAACGTCGTGGCACGATGTAAATACCAATTCAAACTTCATTTTTGGGGTTTGCCGTCGTATCACTAGGCAACCCCCCTTTTGGCCTTGGGTTCAAATGAGATGAAATTTGACCCATTTGCATTTCCAATTTCTCGATAGACACTGAGTGTGAGGTCACCGTCTGATTGAGAGTTGAGACATCCTCCTTCATCTCTTTTAACACTTTGTCTGACCTTTCAACCTTATTGAGAATACGTGCTAGCATGTTTTCCATACGGAAGTTCACCAGGTCAGATCTTTGCTCTTTAGGCTTTTGGTGTTCATGAGTTGGGACATATCTTTCTTTTTCACCATCCCTTTCCTTCCAAGTAGCATTACGTTCACGCCATTCCCTATTAGGATCTCTCCATCCATCATCTATATTCTAATCGGGATTTCCACCCGGCCTTGGATAGTTTGAACGAAATCCTCCTCCTTGATTTGCAAGGAAGTTCACTTCCTCATTGTACAACAACTCAAATTGCACTTCATTGAGGTAAAAGCAAGATATGTATAGGGATGGAAATGGGGAGGGGTGGATGTGGGGCAGGGTGGATTTAAGGCTATGTGGGGCGTGGCAGGTTTAAGGTTGTGTGGGGTGGGTCGGATGCAGGGCAGGTTGCAGTGGGTTTTTTAAAAAATAATGTGGGGCTTGGCGAGTTACGGGTATATGTTATTTTATGTGGGTTCAAACTAAAAGCTACTAAAATATTTAAGATAATAAATGAAATTGGTTCAATAAAAAATAATACAATTTGTTACATGTTTCCCAATTGACCTCTAAAAACTAAAATTTTAAGTTACTATCCTATTAAATTTATACAACTTAATGAAAAATGAATTTATTTTATGAATTTTATTTTTAGTATCAAACATAACTAGAAAAAAAATATTTAAAAAATTATGCGGGGTGGGGCAGATTAAAAATTTTACGGGTTAAGCACACCCCGCACCGCCCCTGCCCCCGCCTTGCCCTACACCGCCCCATTGCCATCCCTAGATATGTATGTTGTTGGTGGCCTAAAGGTGATACTTAGCATTTGGTAGGATTATGGGATCTTACCTTTGCATTGCACTAGTATGGCTTTGGGTTGCTTATATGTTGATTTGACTTATGTTTCTTCATAAATGTGCATAATGGCTTTTAAACTTGATAAAGGAATGATTTCAACTAAATGTCCCTTTTATGCATGTTTTAAGGAATTTTGTGCATGGCTTCCATACTTAGTACATTATTTATGCTAACCGATATTTTCTACATTTACTATAAGTGTAGGTTCCGGTCGTTGAGATGTACTACTTAGGTCAAGTGAAGGTTTGGTTGACTATTCCATAAGCTTGGTGAGTTCTCAAGTTCGGTGACAAGATGTTATAATTTTCTAGCTTCTATTGTACTTTCTACTTTTGAGAGTTTATTGATGTAAAGGGCTTTGACCCTATTTGTACTTTCTATTGTACTAGATGTCTATTGAGACAAGTCTAGACTCTTATTTTCGTTTATGAAAAAGAAGTTGACTTCGATTGTAAAAGTTTTCAATTTTCCGCAATTATTCTATGTCATTATGTTATGATTATGCTAAGGGCTTGTATGAGACCCCTTCAGGGTCAAGTACGCCATGTTTCTCCTAGGGGGTAACCCCAGGTCTTGACATGTCTAATGCAGCAACCTTACATTCTAGCAGCCCAACTCTTGGATGGCATGACCAAAATTAACTAGGCATCGTACACCCGTGAAGATCAGGTCTCTCCTCTCACTTACAAGTTGAAGAAGGTAAATATTAAAACATATCAAGAGAGAGACCAAAATATGGCAACGAAGATGACCCAGCTGGACATCTTGGCCAAGAACGTCATGGGTGCTGGTACGAGGAGTGTTAATATTGTGGGTGTTGGGTGTGTAAACCCTGATCAGGCCAAGTTTGAAGCATTGTATAACGAGGAAGTGAACTTGCTAGCCAATCAAGGAGGAGGTTATCGTGCAAACTACCCAAAGTCGGGTGGTAACCAAGGTTGGAATAGAGATGAGGGCTCTAGAGACCGTGATAGAGAGTGGTGTGATTGGAATGCCACTTGGAAGGAAAGAGATGGGGAGAAGGATAGGTATGTTCCTCCACACGAGCATCAAAAGCCCAAAGATTTTAGGGGCGGCCGGACTAAGGATATGCTCTCATGTATTCTCAACAAGGTTGAAGGGCCTGACAAAGTCTTGAAGGAAATGAAGGAAGGTGTGTCGACTCTTAATCAGACGATGACTTCTCATTCCGTCTCTATCAAGCAGTTGGAGACCCAAATGGGTCAAATTTCTTCACATTTAAACCCAAGACAACAAGGGGGGTTGCCTAGTGGTACTATGGAAAACCCCAAGAACAAAGCTTGAGTGGGTACTTGCATCGTGCAACAACATTAAATAAGGCTCTTCTTTGGAGGTAACCCCAAGTTTTTCTTGCCTTATTTTGGTTTTTGGAGTAACAGGTGTTGATTGTGCAGGTGAAAAAGTGGAATGTGTTTGAAATATTCAGGTTGGCGAGCCAAGAGTCCGGTCGACGATTCACCGAACAGGTCGGCAAGCCCAACTTGGACTGTCGTTGGACTCAAGAAATTACAAGGATGGAGTCTGTAAAACACGACAGGCCCAAGGACTAGTCGGCGACTCGCCTAATAGGTCGGCGAGCCCGCCTTTGTCGGCCGTTGACTCTGAAATTAATTGGAGGTCCTGTAAAACTCGGCGAGGCAAGTAACCACTCGGGGTGTCGTAGAGTGGATCGGCGAGGACATATAACATGGCCGAAAGGGCAAGAACTGTATAGTTTTTAGAAGGCCAAAGGTTTAAACTTTCAAACTCTTTCACATTCCCTCACTTTTAACTTCGTACAATCATACCCGCACTGGATATTTTCTTTATTCTTGCATTTTCTCGCATATTTGTTCATTCATCTCATGTTCGGAGTTGGGATTTATTGCCGCCTAACATATCAAAATCAGAATTTGGCATTAAAGGTTGGTTTTTCCGAACCCCGAACTCTTAAATAGAGGTGTAACCCAAATGCATTTGTTTAATTCTTATTGATGTGTGTTGGGCCTCTCTGAAATCATAAATGTGTGCTAGTTGCCTTTCCTATTCTCGTAACTATGCTAAAATTACCTAAATGGTTGATTTCTTTAATTTGGTGCTTTTAAATTAATCATAATCTTGCAGGTTGCGTTAAGTTGTTGTTGGGTCTAGTCAGGTGAAGTCTGAGTAACCTAAATTGTCCTAAATGACGTGCTTTTCCCAATAATGGAGCGTTTGACGTCATTCTTAAGGGTGAACGTTGTCAAATGGCAAATTTTGGCAAAACTGAGGGATGTTTGAGTACCCCGATGGCATGGGTCATATGTGTCTGGTCCTAGTTTAGTTTGTATTTGTTTGGTTTTGTTTTCGGGGGCTACAGGTTTGATTTTGGGAATCGGGGTTGAAAATGGGCACATTGGGCAGTTTGGCGAGCTGGGTCGAGCTTGCCAAACCACTAGGTTGTTCGCCGAAGTCCCCTTAGATCGCCTTGAATTTCATGAATTGTTGAGTTTGGTTCTGTAAAATTCGGCGAGAAGCCTGAGCTCGCCGAGTTCACTTGGTGATTCACCGAAAGTCTCCCTTGATCCCCTTTTCTGCGCCCCTAACACCTAAAATATACTATAACTTTCGGCAGGCTAATCTGAGTTCGCCGAAAGGTGTCGGCTATTTGCCGTAAGGCGCTTCACATCACCGACATGCCATTTTTCTGGTAAATGTTTAGGCCAATCCTTTCAGCGAGCCTGATCTCGCTCGCCAAAGTGATTCGATGACTCACCGATCGGTTCGGCGAGGTTTTCTGCAACATGATTTCTATATTTTCTTGGAGTATTTCTAACCGTTTTTTATGTATATAGCAGATATGGCTAGGACCAACTTGGGCGATAGTGGTATGCTGCCCCACAAAAGAGCCAAGGACATTGTTATTAATGAGGGAGCAACTACTCCCTCTAAAAAGGGCAAACAAGCACCTCCCAAGGGAGGCAAAGGCAAGGGCAAAGCACCCACATCTGAGATACCGGAGCACAACTCTGGCAGCGAGGGAGAATCCTTTGATTCCCAGGCTGCATTCTCTGAGCCTGAGCATGACCAACCTCTGCAATCCCGGCGAGCTGAGATTCATTCCAGATTTCATAAAGGTTCGTCTACGACCTCAAAGGCCACCCCTCATGTTGTTGATACAGTGTTAGCTCTGGCACAGACGGTGGTTCCAGTGCCACTAGTTTTGGGTCCTCCTCCTCAGCAACTCAATAGGCTAAAGGCCGAGGGATTGAGGACAATTCTCGAGGAGAAGTTGCTGTCCACGGAGGGCGTAGAGGGCATATATTCGAAGGAGAGGGACACACTCTGATACCATTGCTTTGACATCTTCACCAAGCACCGAGGCCCGTATATCCCCACCTTGCTTTGTGAATTCTACACTACGTATGGTGAGTTAGTTCCCCAGGGGAAGAAGAAGGCCAGTGCCTTCAGACTAGTGAAGTCCGTAGTGGTCCGACGGAAAGAAGTGGGGTGCAGCAGAGATCAGATCAATGCTGAAAAAGACAGTGCCAGGTGGTTTGAGCATGAGTATGAGGGGCTAGGTAAAGCACAGGCCCTGGATGATCTTAAGTGCTGGCTTGCTTCCTTGATTTCTGGCACCACCCCGAGGTGGATTGAGGCAGGAGCTCTGATAGAGAAGAAGGATTTGAATGTAGCTGGGAGGTACTGGTTTGGATTCATCAGCAGCTCCATCATGCCCTCACAGAATAAGTCCATCCTTCAACACCCCAAGGCGGCCTATCTAGGATCTATCATCACACACAACCGGTTCAACTTGGGACTTACCATTGAGGAGGAGATGGCGATCAGGTCTAAACAGCGCCAGACGTCCCTTCCCTTCTCAGTCCTGATTACAAAGATATGACGGCGTGCTAGAGTTTCTCGTGACGAAACGAGGGACATAGAGGTTACCCCCGCATCTTCCATAGATATCAGGCGCATAGAGGCCGAGTACACTCGAGAAAAGGTAGATAGGAGGAGAGCGGCTCCGGTGGATACATCCCCGGAGGTTGATGTTAAGTCAATACCTGCAGAGGCATTTGTACCTACTCCGGCCTCCGAGTCTTCAAGTACACCCGCTTCCACTTCCTCCCAGGCTCCTGGTCCTTCTACTGCTTTCTAGTCCACCAAGATTACTCAGGCTATGATACTGAAGATGGGGCACTTAGCCTATTCTGCCGATTTGCGGGCTACTGATTAGCATTTCAAAGACACTTCATCCAATTCTAAGGCCAGAAACTATATGACCAAGGAGTGCTATGGACTTCAAAAAAAATTGCACTTACTGAAATTAGCAAACAATTGATGATCCTTAAAAATATGCAAAACAATCCTGAAATGGCATTCATCATTTTCCTCACATCGAGAGTAGATCAAAACTCCATCAATAACGACAGTAACGAACATATCTTAATACTTATTGAAACCTCTGTTCATCAAATCCATGAAAGCTACAAAAGGATTTGCTATTACAAAAAGACATAACAATAAAATCATAGGTGCCTTATCGAGTCCTAAAAGCTGTATCTGGAATGTCACATTCTCTGACTCTGAGCCGATTATAACTTGATCTCAGGTCTATATTCGAAAAAACATAGAACCATGATGTTGATCAAAAAAGTAATCAATCCTTATGATGGGATACTTATTATTGATTGTGACCTTATTCAATACACTATAATTAATTAATATTTTAATAGAACCATCTTTCTTGCGCACGAAAAGAACTGGAGCACCTGATATAGCTCAAACTACTCACAAAAACAATTAAATGAATAATCGATCTATTGAAATTTAAATACCCAATAGTAGAGTCGGTGTCGAATCCCACATTGAGCTATCTAATTGAAGAATTTAATAAGGAAATTTAGAAGCAAACCAATTCGTTGTAGCAATTAGGAGAAATGGGTTAACGATTCCACAAAATTTAAGATAAGGGTTTTAAAATCAATTATCACAATTCATCTAAAACAGGGTTTAAACAAGTAAGAGATGTTCTAGGGATGTGCGAGTTAGTATCAATATCAAATAGGGGTACAGGAGTCTTCTCAACAATGCTATATCATCATGGATATGATGGGTAATCATAAAAGAAACAAGTAATCTTTCAATCTAAATTTGTCATATCATAAAATCTCTTTTCGGTCTCATCGATGTGTAGATACAAATCTACCCAATACCTTACAAAATCTCTTTTCAAGCTGATTTTCCTATTAGAAATGAAACTATAATTTCTCTTTCGAGCAAACTACAACAATCAAATAAAATTATCAAGTATTAAGTTATTTACCCACTTCGATTAATATCTTTCAAGCTTTAATAAAATATCTAAGCTAAGAAAAAGTTTCGAACCTAAGCCCAAAAATTGAACCAATGTGAAATAGCTCAAATGCATGTATAAACAACTACAAAATAGATCATGATACTAGACCCAAAAAGTTAGTTAACACCCCAACCATACTCACATCCCTGGAATTCCGGTTTTAGCCAAACATTATAAAAGTGAAAGAAATTATACCAAATATGTTTTCAACCATCAAAGTTTTAATAATAAGCAATAATCTTCAATACCCACTTTTAATTAAACCCTCAATTATCCATTACAAATTGTTCAAAACCCCAAAACTAAGAGGAAAGTAAAGTTCTAATTCAGATATTCCAAAGTCTCTTTGAAACGGATAAAAGATACATTTTCTCTATCTTTTAGGCTATGTATAATTTCCCCAAATATTAGTTAAAAATTCCATGTGTGACCTGATTGGGGACATTAGTTGCGCTCACCTACACGATCGGTGGATCACAATTTTATTCTTCAACTCACCATTCTTTAGCTTCAAGCTTTATGTGTTTGAACAACAAGTGAAAAGGTATATTGAATCAGCCACTTATGTTCCGCGATTTGTTGATGAACACTTTTTTGCCTATTTTAGCCTTTAGTTTTTTTCAACCTTCCGTCTTTTAGGTGATGGAATTTTTAGCTCGCCCAATTGCTTCGGCGAATCACCATTTGAACTTTAATTCATCAACTTGCCTTGATTATTTTCATAAGTGATAGGCGATCCTTCGTATGGAATATTCACACTTTTCAATGTTTTTGACCTCTTTCTCATGATTCCATCCTTGCCTTGTCCTTTAACCTTCATAGGTGCAAAACATCCAAATATCATCATATAAGGACATAAATATACATTGAGGACACTATTTTTGAACTAAAAGACTTCAAATGAGTTTAACTTTGAAACTCATCATCAATCCCAACTTACACTTGTTCTTGTTCTTAAGTAAATCAAGAACACAATCAGTTCAACAAGGATGTCTAGAACAGTGCTCAATGCAAGTTACCTTGCAAGTACAACCACAAGGCTACTATCAAGTGTATGCAATATCTCAATTATTCTCAACAAGCTTCAAATGATGACTAGCCGGTATCAATCCAAGCACAACAACACTAATGTTGGATTATAATTCAAAACCGTGCTTTAACAAAAGCATTAAAGTGCCCTCACAGCCAAAATGATTCTATGTTAAAAAAGCACATCAATAAAAAAGTTTGAAATCACTACAACTCTCACATTCTGAAAAAAATATATATGAAAGTTTCATATAATAGGTTTTCCCATAATTTCCAATCACCACAAAGCCCAATTTAAGCAATCTCAAGGGCCTTTTCAAGTTTGTAATGCTGCTAACTATAAAGGTATGATCAAGTTGGCTCACTAACTTCACCTTTTAAAAATATTTTTGCACTCATCATCACCCCTTTTCAAGTTATTTTCAAACTTTGATTTTGAGACTCAATCCTAAAAAAATCAATTCATTGGAAACCCATTTTACTTCATCCAAACATTCTTTTTAAATCCTTTTTCTTTTTTTATACAAAGGGGTTCCTTCTTTATTATACAAATATCAAGGTTGAGTCTCACCTTCCTTTCTTCTTTTTCACTTTGCTATGTTTCCTCGTTCTTTCCACGCCCCAACTTTGGCTTTTGGTATAAGTTTGATAATCAAACAAATAAATACTTAGAAAAGCATTATGCGTCAGAAGTTAGGGACATATTTGTCACGACCCGATCCTACTCCCTAGACGTGACACGATGTACAAGACTCTGGAAAAGCCTCATACAAGCCTCATAGCATATCATAGCATAAGATGATAGAATATGGTGCGTAATTAAAATCTTTTAATCTATACAATCAAAAAAATTGGTTAAACCAGCGGAAGTCTACTTGTCTCACATGGCCATCTAATATATCTTGAATCAGAGATTGGGTCACGTCCATTACAATAGAAAGTCTAAAAAGTGTCTAGTACAATGAAAGAAATGAAACAACAATATAGCACACAAAAATGTACGAAATATGGGTTAGCACACAAAAATGTATGAAGTATGATACCCATGCAAAAATCATGCTTACAAGGACATATTGGTTGAAAACCATGCTATATGCAAATTTTGAGAAACATCATGAACTTTAGTATAAAAGGCATAAGATACAAATATATTCAACATATAAGTTATTACAACACATTAGAGCCATCATCTTAAGTAACCTTAAGCTATACGTGTGCAATGTAAGAATGGAATCCCATACTACCATTCATACTAAGTACCACCTTGAGGCCACCATAGATGAACTTACCATTCTTCATACTCATCTTTAGTCAATAATTATAGATAAGGAACATTTATATTTAATAAGACATGACAAGGAAAGTAACTCATAATAACATTTCCAAGTTAAGCATTCATCATTTCATTATGCCTTTAAGACAACATTCTCATTAGCTGCATTAGGAGCACATTCATTTCATTATACATTAATACATTGGAGAATAACACCATAGTGGTAACGACCCTAAAAATGAACTAGTGAAACTAGAGCCTAACTAATGAGTGTGTGAGTGTGTCTTGAGTTTTGATGTGGTTTAATATTGTCCCGAGTCATGGTTGAAGGTTTAGGGGTTAAACGTCAAGGTACGACTCCCCATGGACCACCCTAGGGATCCTTGAGGAGTACCCTAAGCTTAACCCCCAAGGCTGCCCCATTTGATGAAAGTTTGCCAAAGTTTGGTGACGTAACAGAAGGGGTCCACGCTCCATAGGTCCATCCACGCCCCGTGGATGGCCTCTATAGGTCAGGGCCCTGAATAAATAGCCACAGCCACCAACCATAGATGACCAGTACGTGGCGTCAACCAGACCATGGTCCGTGGTTTAGTGGGCGTCGATTGGGCCTGTGTTTGCTGTCAAGTTACGGCCTTGGTGGTGTTGAATTGGTAAATTCACCCCAAGTCCCAATTAATGTGTGGACGGTTATTTTAAGTGTTTTAACATATATTAAGAGTATTAAAATATTAAAACACTCATTTAGATTTCATCTCTCAAATCAAAACCTTTCCTCCTGAAAAGTTATCTCTAGATACTCCATTGGAGATCAAGGTCAAGATCAAGCTAGGGTTGGGGATTTGAAGGTATTTCTTCTTCAATTTTCATTGGGAATCAATAGCAAGGTATCGTGATCCTTCATCTTGGGTTAGTTTTCACCCTATAGTCAATTTCAAAAAAGTTTCAAAGATTTCAAGTTTCATGAAAAACCCCAGGTTTTACTCTATCTCATGTGTACCTGCATAAAACATTTTCAAATGATAAATTATGATTATTTTGATGTTTAATTGATGATTTAAGATGAAAAACTCTATGAACTCGTGATTTCTCTCAATTTCTAAATTGTGCCTTATGAAGTGGGTTTGTTGATTATGAATGAATGTTGATGGATTTATGCTTAGATTGATTTAGATTATTGATTTGTATCATCATATATAGCTAATTATGGTGAATTGTTGGTGAATTGAGAATTTGCGATCATGGCCTTGAAAGGGTAAGTTTGACCTGATTTCATGTTAATGTAGAATTGTGCATTGAATTGTTGATCCACTTGAAAGGTAGAGGTGTTTACGTACTACGTACATTTTGATCATGGACTTGAAGGCATAGTGTGAGGAATTGATGTATTATCATGATGTGGTATATATGGATGTATAATGTGAAGATATATATGTGTTTCAGTGATAAAATGATGATCATGTATTGCGTGTAAATGTGTTATTACTGAAAGGCTATTTCTCAATATTTACACTTATGAATGTTGATGATGGAATGCAAAGAGTTTCTATAATGGGAATGTTGAATCTAGAATTGGTAGGTTTATGCATCCTTTTCTTATATAATGAATGTGTGTTGACTTGATGAATATGAATGATAGGCTATGGCATTCCTTTCATATATGAGTGAAGAATGTGTCTTGACTTAATGGCTATGAATTGATAGGCTTCATGCATTCTTTTCATAAATGATCTAATGTAATGAAGACTCTTAAATCGATAGGCTAGTGGCATTCCTTCTTTAATGAGTCAATGTACCATTAATCGACTACTTAAATTCCTTTCATGAGTATAAGAATGTGATGAGGGACCATGAATCGATAGGCTTATAGTATTCCTTTCATGAGGATTATAGAACTACCCTTGAATGTACCATGGATCGATAGACTTATATCATTCTTTCCTTGGTAATGATGTATCATGGTTCGATAGGCCTATGGCATTCCTCCCTAAAACACTAATGCATTGTGAATGAAATAATCAATGGGAATGTAGGCTAGGCACCGAGTGGATATAGTTAGATGGAAACTCTCCCATTGTTAGGTTAGAGTTACAATGAATATCTTCCTATCCCATAACTATGTGCCCACATAGGATATTGGCTAGCGGATTCCATCTAACCTAATGTTATCGTTCTACCTTAGGCAAGTGGAACACCTCTTATGGTGTGAGGTTACATGACACCAGATTCCATGTCTAGCTTGCATGGTCTATGTCGGTAATACATTTATCCCATCATGTGAGATGTGCACTCAAGTTACTTGATAGGTACTACAAAGTGTAGGTAGTAGTATCTGATACCATCTATACATTACACGAGTAGGCTTTGAAGGGGTTATAATGAGTTCTCTAAGTCTTAATGATTAAATGTACGAAAGTCCTCTAAATGCATGAATGTGTCCTAAATGAATCTAATGAAGAATGTTGTCTTAAATGCTTAAATGTAAAGATGTGTGCTATACTTGGATTGTATTATGAGTTACTTCCTTGTCATGTCTATTGTATATGTATGTGCCTTGTCTAGGGTGACTATAAAGGAGTACTTAGTGTGAATAGTAGTATGTGATGTTATTTGCACATTGCAAAAGTATGACTTAGAGTTGTCTTAGGTGTGGTCTTAATGTGATGATATGACTCATGAAATTTTTTTGTCTCTTAAATGATTTATTGTGTAAAGGTGGAAAAGATGAATGGTAAGTTCACTTTTGGTGACCTTAAGGTGGTGCCTTAGTGTGGGTGGTGGTATTAGACGCTTCCCATACATTGCGCAAGGTATAACTTGAGGGTTACTTGAGGTGGAGGCTCAAGGTAAAGGTAGAGGGTTATATGTGATCTTGTTCTAATGTGAAATGGTGACTTGTATGTTGGTTGTGACTTGTATTATGCCTCTCTTATTCAATGTTCATGAAGTTTTACAAAAATGGCATAAAAGCATGACTTTCAACAAAATGTCCCTTTTTAAGCATGTTTTTGCATGGTCATCATACTTAGTACATTTTTTTGTGCTAACCCATATTTTCTCTTATTTGTACTACAAGTGTAGGTTCCGTCAAGTGATCGATTCTAGCAAAGAGTTGAAGTGCTTGGATATAGTTTCCTCCAAGACTTGGTATGTCCTCATATGTCAACGACAAGGACTTTTATTATTTCTAGTTCTTATGTTTTAAGACTTTTGTCTATACTTCGATTGTAAAGGGCCATGACCCTATCTTGTTAAAGTTTGTCTAAGATGGCCATTTGAGACTTAGTATTCCACTGCTTCATAAATAAGATTTTGGATAGTTTAGTTTTGAATAAAAAGTTTTAATTCCGCACTATTTCTATATGTCGAATGTTATGAATGATAAAAGGCTTGTATTAGACCCTTTCGGGGTCGAGTAAGCTCTGTTACGACTAGGGGGTGCTCTCGGGTCATGACAAACTTGGTATTAGAGCATAAGATTTTGGAAATGGTTTTAGGGTTGATGTCTCACAAGCCACGTCTGGTAGAGTCTTGTTCATCGGTGTGAGTCGCGACACATCTATGAGCGATAGGCTATAGGACGATAGAAAGTTACACTTCTTTCATATTCCTGAAGTTGTGCCTTAGAGTTTAGCTCTATAAGTGTCATTTTCCTAAGCCTTCTCTTATGTTTATAGGATATGAGCACAAGAAGGACGCCCGCAAGGAGAGTGAAAGAGGAAGTAGTGAATGAGGGAGTTCCTCCCCAAAATGATCAAGGTCTTCAAGGTGACCAAGTGCCTCAAGAGAATGAAGTTTCGGTGGTTCCCCTGGACATGACCAATGAAGAGATTAGGTCGGCTTTTCTAACCCTAGCCCGAACAATAATGGCTCAAGTGAATAGAGATGTGGGGCCTAGGGTGAATGCTAATGAGAGTACCGTGGCCTCAAAGTTGAGAGACTTTGTGAGGATGATTCCTCCTATCTTTCTTGGCTCTAGAGTGGGAGAAGATCCCCAAGAATTCTTGGATGAAGTTTATAAGTTAGTCAATGCTATGGGAGTATTTTCTAGGGAGAAGGCGGAGTTGGCTTCCTACCAATTGAAAGACATGGCCCAAGTGTGGTTCACTCAATGGAAAGCCAATAGGATAGTTGAAGTGGGTCCTATAGAATGGGAGGAGTTTAAGGGAGCTTTCCTTGGTAAGTACTTTCCCCGTGAGAAGAGGGAGTGTAAGGTTGAGGAGTTTATAAACCTTAGGCAAGGTAACATGAGTGTGGAGGAGTATTCCTTGAAGTTTACCCTATTGTCTAAGTATGCACCATCCTTGGTGTCTAACCCTAGAGATGAGATGAGTAGGTTTGTTACTGGTGTATCCGACCAAGTTAAGGAACAGTGTCGTATGGCGATGCTCCATAATGATATGAATATCTCTAGACTTTTTGTGTATGCTCAATCTATTAAGGAATCTAAACTTAAGAGGGTGAATAGGGGTTTGAAGAGGGGTGGATCCGATGAGAAAGGTCAACCTAGGTTCAAGAAAAGATCTCCTAACTAAGATTCTTCAAGTACTCGTTAGGCTAGTGAGGAGAAAGGTGGTGGGTCTCAATTTTCTAAACCTCTTTGTGCCACTTATAGGAAGAGGCATCATGGGAAGTGCCTAGCCGGTACTAGTAGGTGCTATGTATGTGGCAAAAGTGATCATCAAGTGAGAAATTGTCCTACTCTTACGACTAGAGGAAGGGAGGCCAAACAAGATTCTTATGTTGGCCTGGATCTTGATGCTAGAAAGAAGAACCGTTTCTATGTGCTTCAAGCTAACAAGGACAAAAGAGTTAATCCGGATTAAGGTACCAGTAAGTTCTAGTTCCTTTTGTTGTGATGAGGTGCTTTTGTTGTTTCATGATAGCCTTAGTTGGGTTTTCTCCTAAGTAGTGGATTGTATGTTGAATAGAAAGGTTGTTGAGAAAGTGTTGATGTCCTTATCTCTTTCCTTCTATTCCTATTCGAGCTTGTGACCAAGAGTTCCTTGTAGCTTGTTTCATATTTTGGAGTCATGTGTGATATTGAGTTTCCATGGTCTCCTTATTGTTGTGCATGTTCTAGTTGATGTTCTTATTTAAATGAGTAAAAAATGATTTTTCAAATTGTGTTCCTCATGTTAATATGCATCTGTGATGCATTGCCTAAATGTTTTATGAGTTGACTTGTTGAGCATGCTTAAATGTGTTGTTATGAAGAAGTTGCATAATGTGCTTTTATGAGAAAATTGCATAATGTGCTTAATGATATTGAGATGAGCATGATGTTATTTGGAGAAGGAATTACCTCCAATGTAATGAGAAATGTGAAGTTTTGATGCATAATGAGATGGTAGATGTAGTTCTTACCTTCTTGTTGTGTTTTGAGCTTATTGATGTGGAGTTAATGTTTCCTCCTAGTTGCGTGCATTTATATTAATGGTGCATGCATGCTTGTGGGATGCTAGTCTTGAGTCGTTACCCCTAATTGTGTTTAAAGTGTCATTCGAGGACGAACATTCCTAAGTGGGGGATAATATAACGATCCTAAAAACCAACTACTGAAACTAGAGCCTAACTAGTGAGTGTGTCTTGAGTTTTGATGTGGTTTACTGTTGTCCCGAGTCATGGTTGAAGGGTTTAGGGGTTAAACATCAAAGTACGACTCCCCATGGATCACCCTAGGGGTCCTTGAGGAGGACCCTAAGCTTAACCCCCAAGGCTGCCCCATTTGATGAAAGTTTGCCAAAGTTTGGTGACTTACGGAAGGAGTCCACGACCCGTAGGTCCGTCAACACCCCGTCGATGGCCTCCGTTGGTCAGGACCCCAAATGACTAGCCACAGCCACCAACCACGGATGACCAGTACGTGGCGTCAACCAGACCACGGTCCGTGGTTTGGTGGGCGTCGATTGAGCCTGTGTTTGCTGTCAAGTCGCGGCCTTGGTGGGGTGAATTGGTAAATTCAACCCAAGTACCAATTAATCTGTGGACGGTTATTTAAAGAGTTTTAACATATTTTAAGAGTATTAAAACATGAAAACACTCATTTAGATTTCATCTCTCAAATCAAAACCCTTCCCTCCTAAAAAGTTCTCTCTAGATACTCCATTGGAGATCAAGGTCAAGATCAAGCTAAGGTTGGGGATTTGAAGGAGTTTCTTCTTCCATTTTCATGGGGAATCAATAGCAAGGTATGGTGATTGTTCGTCTAGGGTTAGTTTTTACCCTAGAGTCAATTTCAAAGAAGTTTCAAAGTTTTCAAGTTTCTTGAAAAACCCTAGGTTTTACTCAATCTCATGGGTTCTTGCATCAAACGCTTTCAAATGATAAATTATGATTATGTTGATGTTTAATTGATGATTAAAGATGAAAAACTCTATGAACCATGATTTCTCTCAATTCCTAAATTGTGCCTTATGAAGTGGGTTTGTTGATTATGAATGAATGTTGATGGATTTATGCTTAGATTGATTTAGATTATTGATTTGTATCATCATCTATGCCTAATTATCGTGAATTTTTGGTGAATTGAGGATTTGTGATCATTGCCTTGAAAGGGCAAGTTTGACCTAATTTCATGTTAATGTAGAATTGTGCATTGAATTGTTGATCCACTTGAAAGGTGGAGGTGTTTACCTACTATGTACATTGTGATCATGGCCTTGAAGGCATAGTGTGAGGAATTGAAGTATTATCATGATGTTGTATATATGGATGTATAATGTGAAGGATAGAATGATGATCATGTATTGAATGTAAATGTGTTATTATTGAAAGGCTATTTATCGATAGGCTTAAGTCATCTGCAGCCCCTTAAAGTTGTCCGCATAATTCATTTAAACACCTCAACTAAGGCTTGTACCTATTGAACACCTATGCCCCTTAAAATTGTTACATATTTGACATTTTTTTGACAATCAACCAAAAATATGAGATCTGTGTACTACACTCGTTGTGATGTGGCAATGACATGGAAAAATGATGACATGAGGCATTGGAGTCAAAAAAATTATTTAAAAAATGAAATAATAATTTTTTTAATTATAATCTATTTAACTAACTAAAAATTTAAATACGAATTTTCTACAAAAACCCACCCACCCACCCACGGCAAGCCCTCATTTTTCTCTCCAGTTCCAAACTGTAATATACCCTACACACAATTCCTCCCTCAATCTATTTTTCAATTGTAATCTTATTCTCTCCATCTTGTTTTTGTATGAGGAACAAGAATAATGTTTTGCCAAAAAATTACGAATTCCTATCATAATGGCCGGAAAAAATGGTGTCATCTGAAATATTTTTCTAAATTACATAACTGATATTTCTTGGATTTGAAGAACTCTTCATTTTTTTAACAATCAATGTTAATTAATTAATGTGAATGTTTATTGTCGGATTACATTGACATAAGTTTATGTTGAGATTGAACCTTGTTGGAAAAAAAATCACCAGAAACTACAGTTCTTAAATTTGATTTTTCTTTTGTTTGGAAAGATAACAAAAAATTATACTCGTTTAAAAAATGATCAAATCACTAGCTTTCTCAGACAATTTTTAAAAAAATATTGAAAACAGAGAAATGAACTTTAAACTTGGCATACATGATTAAACTCAATATATTCCATCTAATAAATTTATCGAATAAACAACATAGTCGTCATATTGACAAAAAAAAGACCTAAGATCAAATCCAAAGATCTAATTAGATATCTGCATAATCGATTTTAATATATGATGATGAATGGTGGTTAAGTTAAGAAAAAAGAAGGTGAAAAATGCCAAAAAAACTATATTAAAAACCATTGATGGCTATAATGTTTTAGTTGAAAATGCTGGTGGTAAGGGGAAGGAAGAGATATCTAAAGAAAAGAGAGAGAAGAGAAGGGTGGATGGCGGCGACGTCACCGGAAATGGGTGGTGTTGGAAGGTTATGGCTAAAGAAGAAAGAAGAAAGAAGAAGAAAGAGATTTTTTAAAAATTTAGCCAAAAACTGCCCCTTTCACGCGCTGAAGTGTTTGTGTACTCCACTTTTTTTCCATGTCAGCGAAAAGTTTTCAATAGATACATATTTTAAATAATAAAAGTGTTCAATAGGTACAAGCCTTAGTTGAGGTGTTTAAACGAATTATGCGAAGAACTTTAAGGGGCCGTAAATGACTTAAGCCTTACCAATATTTACACTCATGAATGATGATGATGGAATGTGAAGAGTTTCTATAATGGGAATGTTGAATCTAGAATTGGTAGGCTTATGCATCCTTTTCTTATATAATGAATGTGTCTTGACTAGATGAATATGAACCGATAGGCTATGGCATTCCTTTCATATATGAGTGAAGAATGTATCTTGACTTAATGGCTATGAATTGATAGGCTTCATGCATTCTTTCATAAATGATCTAATGTAATGAAGACTATTGAATCAATAGGCTAGTGGCATTCCTTTCTTAATTAGTTAATGTACCATGAATCGATAAGCTAGTGGCATTCCTTTCATGAGTATAAGAATGTATCGAGGGACCCTGAATCGATAGGCTTATAGCATTCCTTTCATGAGGACTCTAGAGATATCCTTGAATGTACCATGGATCGATATGCTTATAGCATTCTTTCCTTGGTAATGATGTATCATGGGTCGATAGGCCTATGGCATTCCTCCCTAATACACTAATGTATTGTGAATGAAATCATCTATGGGAATGTAGGCTAAGCACCAAGTGGATATGGTTAGATGGAAACTCTCCCAATGTTAGGTTAGAGTTCCAATGAACATCTTCCTATCCCATAACTATGTGCCCACATAGGATATTGGCTAGCGGATTCCATCCGAGTTAATGTTATCAGTCTACCTTAGGCAAGTGGAACACCTCTTATGGTGTAGGGTTACATGACACCGGATTCCATGTCTAGCTTGCATGGTCTATGTCGGTAATACGCTTATCCAATCACGTGAGATGTGCACTCTAGTTACTTGATAGGTACTACAAAGTGTTGGTAGTAGTATGTGATGCTATATATACAGTGCACGACTAAGCTTTGAAGGGGCTATAGTGAGTTCTCTAAGTCTTAAAAACTAAATGTATGAAAGTCCTCTAAATGCATGAATGTGTCCTAAATGAATCTAATGAAGAATGTTGGCTTAAATGCTTAAAATGTAAAGATGCATGCTATACTTGGATTTTATTATGAGTTACTTCCTTGTCATGTCTATTGTATATGTATGTGTCTTGTCTAGGGTGACTTCAAAGGAGTACTTAGTGTGAGTAGTAGTATGGGATGCTACTTGCACATTGCACAAGTATGACTAAGAGTTGTCTTAGGTGTGGTCTTAATGTGATGATGTGACTCGTGAAATGTTTATGTCTCTTAAATGCTTTATTGTGTAAAGGTGGAAAAGATGAATGGTAAGTTCACTTTTGGTGACCTTAAGGTGATGCCTTAGTGTGGGTGGTGGTACGGGACGCTACCCATTTATTGCACAAGGTATAACTTCAGGGTTAGTTATGGTGGAGGCTCAAGGTAAAGGTAAAGGGTTATATGTGATCTTGTTCTAATGAGAAATGGTGACTTGTATGTTGGTTGTGACTTATATTATGCCTCTCTTATTCAATGTTCATGAAGTTTTACAAAAATGGCATAAAAGCATGACTTTCAACAAAATGTACCTTTTTAAGCATATTTTTGCATGGTCATCATACTTGGTACATTTTTGTGTGCTAACCCATATTTTCTCTTATTTATACTACAAGTGTAGGTTTTGGCAAGTGATCGATTCTAGCTAGGAGTTGAAGTGCTTGGATAGAGTTTCCTCCAAGACTTGGTATGTCCTCATAAGTCGAGGACTAGGACTTTTATTGTTTCTAGTTCTTATGTTTTAAGACTTTTGTCTATACTTCGATTGTAAAGGGCCGTGACCCTATCCTGTTAAAGTTTGTCTAAGATAGCCATGTGAGACTTAGTATTCCGCTACTTTATAAATGAGATTTTGTATAGTTTGGTTTTTAATTAAAAGTTTTAATTCCGCACTATTTCTATATGTTGAATGTTATGAATGCTAAGAGGCTTGTATTAGACCCCTTCGGGGTCGAGTACATCATGGTACGACTATGGGGTGCTCTCGGGTCGTGACAATTGCCCTCTCCATGCCTACTCGTGCAATGTATGAATGGCATCCCATACTACCACCCACACTTCATAGAACCTCTTGAGTAACCATAGCACGTATCTTCCATGATGGAAATAAACATTAACCTACATAGACCATGTGAGCCTAACATGGACTCCAGTGTCTATCCCACACCGTAAAGGGTTAGTCTACTTACCTAAGGTAGGACCGATAATTTAGCTTAGGTGGATCCACTAGCTAATAACCTATGTGTGCACATAGTTATGGGATAAGAAAGATGTTCATTGAAACCCAGCCTAACATGGCGAGAGCTTCCATCTTACCATATCCACTCAGTACTAAGCTTGCATTCCCGTAGAGTAGTTCATTATTATTAACGTTATTGTACTTGATATGGCTACAACAATTAGTTCTACCGACCCTAAGTACATTACACACATGAAAGGGCCATAACTATTTGGTCTACCGATTCAAGGTACATTATTAGGATAGCTCATGGAATCCTCAAGAAAGGGCCACCACCATTAGGTCTACCGAATCAAGGTTCATCATTATACATATGAAAGGGCTACAACCATTAGGTCTACCGGTTCAAAACATAGCCTTAGAATACTTCATTAATCATTTATGAAAGGGCTACCACCATTAGGTCTACCGATTCATGGTAGATTAAGTCAAGATACATTAGTAACACAAGAAGAGGATTCCCTAAGCCTACCAATTAAGGGTACTTCAATCAAGATCACCTTCAATTACACAAGAAGAAGATGCCTTAAGCCTACCAATTCAAGATGTAACATTACATTAAAGAAACCTTTCACATACTATCATCATCATTCATAAGTGTATAATTGAAAATAACTATTCAATAATAACACAATTGCATTGTATTCATGATAAAATTACTCTCATTGAAATCACAAAGCATATACATAGCATCATGATTATACATCAATTCTTCATACTTTGCCCTCCAAGTCTATGAATCAATCTCAACCCAAACATCTATATTAATACATTAGATAAGGGTAATATCATGATTCAATAACTCAATCAACATAGACATAATAAATTAACATTCTTTCATAATCAATCAAACCAAAGGGCCACCACCATTAGGTCTACCGAATCAAGTTTTATCATCACATTAGTTTCTAGACTCATCAAGAAGGGCTACCAACATTAGGTCTACCTATTCAAGACATAACCTACAATACCTCATTAATAATTTATGAAATGGCTACCAATATTAGGTCTACCGATTCATATTCGTATTAGTTACTCAAGAACAGTATGCCTAAGCCTACCAATTCAAGGTACTTCAATCAAGATCACATTCATTTATAAAAGAAGAGGATGCCTAAGCCTACCAATTGAAGATACATCAATCGACATTACTTTCATTTACACAAGAAAATGATGCCTAAGCCTACCAATTCAAGATGTAACTTTACATTATAGAAACCCATCACATTCTATCATCGTCATTCCTAAGGGTTAATTGAGAATAAGCTTTCAATAATAACACAATTGCATTCTAAACGTTATCATCATAATTTCATTGTAACCACATGCATAAACTTCACATCATAATCATACTTTGCCCTTCAAGGCTATGAATAAATCTAAACCCTAACATCTATAATACTACATTATATAAGGGGAATATCATGATTCAATAACTGATTCAATATAGACATAAAGAATTCAACATGATCACATAATCAATCAACCCAAATCACAAACTTCCAATTTATTATTTTGGGGGAAACATGGGTTCATAGGGGAAATTCATCATTAATTCAAAAATTCCATCATAATTCATCACATATAAACCTTTGAAAATGTTTTGGATTTGAACCCATGCTTAAATTGAAACCCTAGCTTTTTGGAGGATTTTGGAAATTCGAAATCATCTTTTCAGAGGACTCCTTGAATGAAACTTAATCAAGGATGAATACTACCATACCTCTATGGAATAAACTCCATGAAAATTCAGTGAGAAAGGTGAAATATGGAACTTGAAACCTTGACTCCTTCTCCAATGGTGATTTCTAGAGAGAGAATATTTGGAGAGGAGGGTAGTTTCTATTTTGTGTTTAGGAAATAATGAATTGAAAAAGGTGTTTTAATACTTTAAAAATACATAAATAACTCTAATAAATCAATAATAACCGTCCCCAACCCATAACTAACTAATTAGGAATTTACCAACCTACCCTTACCTTTGGCAGAATTGGATAGCTTTTACAGGTGGGACTCACGACACCAACCCACGGACCGTGAGTGGGGTGCCGCCCCATACTGCACATCCGTGGTTTGGTTAAGAGACCCTTCACTTGAGGCCTTGACCTATGGAAGGCATCCAAGGGGCGTGGATGGACCTACGGGGCATAGGTCCCATCCGTAACTCCCAAAATTTTGACAGCTTTTGCTAAGTTGGGGCAGCCTTGGGGTTAGGCTTTAGGTTCCCCCTCAAGGACCCTTGGTTGGTCTTGGGGGGTCGTACCTTGATATCTAACCCCTAAACCCCTCAACCAAAGCTCGGGAACACATTTCACAACTTAAAACCCCATACAAACTCAATCACACACTCGTTAGGCTCTACTTTCACTTACAAGTTTTTTGGGTTGTTACACCAAGAATTTGAATTTTTAGTCCAATTCTTTGAATCTTGATGAATGTGAGACATAATATTGGGAAAAGATTCGAAGAGGGACCCAAATGTCCATAATACTTTGTGACTACCTTGTGGGGGAGTGCATCTATGTTGGCACCATTTGAGCCTAACCTATTTCTTGGCAAAACCAAAAGAAAGCCTCTTGAACCAAATTGTCCCTACCTTCTCACTAAAAATCCATTTGGAAGTATTGTTACGTTTGGATAGCAAGCTTAGACCAAAAGCCTATATTCGAGGGTGTCGAAATGAAGGAATAAGAAAAGCCAAGTGAAGGGCAAGGAAAGATTAAATGAGACTCAACTTTGAAAGTTATTACAAAAAGAAGGAACCCTTCCTTATAAAAAAGTCATTGTGATGGAAATGCTTTCGAAAAATGAAAATGAAAAAAAGAAGTGAATGAAGTAAAGGGGATTCCAAATAAATTGAGTGAGAAGTCAAAGTTTGAGTTCTCAGATGAAAAGGGGAAGAAAAAGAACTTGAGAAGAGGTTAACATGGTTGAAACAAAGCTCTGAAAAGGTAATATCACTAATACAAATTTACCATACCTTAACCATCAGCCCCATTAAATGCTTAAAATAACCTTGAGATCTTGCATGAACTAGGTTATATGATGATTGGAAAATATGGGCAAACCTATGGGACGAAGCTTGAATGTGTTTTTTCTTTTGAGAGGATGAGAGTTGCATTGATTTCTTACACCTTTGATAATTTTCTTTGTGAGAGCATGAAATTATTCTTGATGTGAGGGAACATGAATGCATTTCTTGAAACATGGTCTTGCATTAGGCAAGAAGCTAGAGTTCGCTAGAGATTCTGTTGCGACCAGCTAGTCATCATTTGAAGATTTTTTATCATAATTGAGTGTAGCATATTTTTTAGAGTATTATTTCTATGGAACTTGCATGTTAACTCTCGCTGAATAGTATCGTAGACACCCTTATTAAGCTAATTGTGTTCTTGATTAATTTGAGGACAAGCAAAAAGTTAAGTTGGGGATGCAGACAAGGTGTGATTTGAACTCATTTTGAGTTTCATTGAGCCCAATAATTATTGCCCTCAAAGCCTAATTTTGTCCTATTCATATAAAATATTGGTGATTTGCATGTATGAACGAAATTGGAAAAGGCAAGGATTCATGTTTGAAGGAATGGCAAAAAATACAAAAAGAAGTGTAAACTATACAATATTGATCACCTAACAAATATGGCGGATCTCTAATTGAGCACGACCATGTCCAAAATGGAAATGCATAGTGTTGCTCCTAATTGCACACACAAGTGTACGTAGTCACGCAAGTAATATAGTGGTTCTTAAAAGAACCGGAATATCGAACCCAAAGGACTTGTCAATTAACTATTTACTAAATTATAATAGTCTAATTATTTATTTAAGAGTGCAAAAAGAGTTTGATTTTTATTTATACAAAAAAGAATGAAAGAATTGGAAAATTCTAGGGCTCAACATGTATAGGGTTTCATGTATCACATCTAATGTATGAATTAACTATGGTTATCAAATTACTGATTTACAGGGATGATTTTATGATCATGGTCTCCCAACCTCTAATCGCCTACTCCAATTAGCTGTCTAACTACATCATAGAGCGGGGATAGGCAATCCTAATTGACGAGCATTTATATTTCATCCTGTTTTGTAACCAAGCTAGGTGTTCGTCCTTGCGTCACTCCTAAACACAAATCAACTTAATTTACTGGAACATCAAGCTTTTTGTATCGCTGGTCTATCCACCTTAGCATCTATCATGACCCGAGTCTAGACCCCGGATGCGACACGACGTACTCGACCCCGAAGGGGTCTTATACAAGCCTTATAGCTCATTCATTGCAAAGGTAATAGAAATAGTACGAAATTTAAAACTTTTTATTTAAAACCATACAATCTAACATTCAAAAACATTTAAATGCAGGCGGAAGTCTATATCTCACATGGCCATCTTAGACACAATCTTGAACAAAAATAGGGACACGACCCTTTACAATAGAAATCTAAAATAGTCTACTACAAGAAAAGGAAAGAAACTTCTATACACTTCCCCTCGATCTATGAGGACATACCCATGCCAGACAAAACGACGGTGGCTCCATACTGCTTTATTTATATTCTTCCTGACAAGGTCATACTTCTGCTCTCTTTCTTTCATAAGCTATTTTGATGGAGAACTCTAATCCAAGCTTCACTAGACCAATGCAAATCACTTGCCGGAACCTACACTTGTAGTAAAAACATAGAAGAATGGGTTACCCCATAAAGTACTAAGTATGATAGCCATCCAAAAACATGCTTAAAAGGACATTTGTTTGAAAGTCATGATATATGCCATTTTGGTAAAATTTCATGAACATTGATAAAAGAGGCATAATATAAGTCACAACCAACATACAAGTCATATTTTCACATTTGAACATAATCCACATATGAACCTTTACCTTCACCTTAAGACTTCACCTCAAGTAACCCTCATACCATACCTTGTGCAATGTATGGTTAGCGTCCCATACCACCATCCACACCAAGGTACCACATTAAGGTCACCAAAAGTGAACTTACCATTCAACCTTTCCATCCTTACACAATACTAATACACAAGAGACATACACATTACACAAGTCAAATCAACACATAAGGACCATCACCTAAGACAACTCTAAGTCATACTTGTGCAATGTGCAAGTAGCATCCCATACTACTACTCACACTAAGTACTCCTTTGAAGTCACCATAGGCAAGGCACATTCATATTCATTAAGTCATAACAAGGAAGTAACTCATGATACAATCCATGTATAGCATGTATCTCTACATTTAAGCATATAAGAGTCAACATTCTTCATTAACTTTATATCATTAAGAGAACTTTCAATCATTAGACATTAGATCAACATTCTTCATTAACATCATCATAAGATCACATTCATAACACTTAAACATTATAAAGGACCACACCACAACCTCTCCCAAAGCCTACTTGTGCAATGCATAGATTGCGTCCCATACCACCACCCACACTAAGTAGTGCATTCTTAAGAAGCCATAGTTCATTAACATTTTTTTTGGGGGTAAGCCTTAACAGAAATAGACCACGTGAGAAATTCATGGAATCCCGGTGTCATCCTCACCGGATAAGGGATTCCTACTTGCCTAAGGTAGGACTATTGTTCTTTATCTTAAGTGGATCCACTAGCTAGACCTATGTGGGCACATAGTTATGGGATAGGGAGATTGCTACTAGATACCCCGCCTCAACTAACGGATGAGCATCCATCTCAAGAGATTGTTACTAGATACCCCGCCTCAACTCCCGGATGAGCATCCATCTCAATTCATATCCACTCGGTGCTTAGCATTATTACCCACAGAGTACATTAGATCATTTTGGGTTAAGAGATTGTTACGAGATACTCCACCTCAACTCATGGATGAGTATCCATCTCAAACCCAACCTTCATTAAAATGGAATATAGGGATTGTTACTAGCTACTCCATCTCAACTCCTGGATGAGCATCGATCCCATCCCAATATTAGTTCATTGGAAAGCTCATAGATTCAAAGATGAGAATAGCCTTTCACCTAAGAATCCCCTTATTTTGAGAAATTCCTTTCACAATAAGTCATTATCATTCATCAGACTACAATTGAGAATAGCCTTTCAATTAACCCATCATCATCAACATTATCATAGAACTTCAGTCATTAGTCAAACATGAGTGTGTGTATGTGAGAATCACCTTTCACATATAGCCTCTTCATTCATAGGTGTCAATTAAGAAATAACATTCAAGCATAACACACTTTCATTCTAAACATGATCATTATACATTCATTGAAATCACAAACACATACTTTACATCATGATCACACATAGATCCTTCATATATAGAGGTACAAGGAAGATATCCATCAATTCAATACCACAATATACATAGTAAGTAAACACCTCCACCTTTCAAGTGGATCAATAGATCAAGCACAATTCTACTTCAATATGTAATTTGATCATAACTTGCCCTTCAAGACTAAGAACCAACATCAATCCATAAATCCAAGATACTACAATAGATAATGAAATTGAAATGATTCAATCACTTAATTCAACATAAACATCAATAATTCAACAATCTAAATCAATCTAGGCATAATCCATCAACATTCATTCATGATCAACAAACCCACTTCATAAAGGCACAATTTAGGAATTGAGAGAATTAATGGGTTCATATAGTGTTTCCATCATAAATCATCAATTAAACACTAATACAATCACAATTTCTCATTAGAAACCATTTGAAAATGTTTGATGAAAGAATCCATGAGATTGAGTAAAACCCTAGATTTTTCGTAGTTGAAATCACCTTTGAATCGGCACCTTGAACGAAAAGTTAGACAAGTATTAAGACTACCATACCTTGCTATTGATTCCCCATGAAAATCATTTGAAAACCTTGAAGATTTGACCTTGAGAGCTTGAGGTCTTCACCTCTAATGGAGGTTTCTAGAGAGAGCTTTCGGAGAAGAGAGGTTTCTCACTTTGGGTGTTTTGAAATAATTAGTTGAAAAATAGAGTCTAATACTTTTAATACTCTTAAAATACCATAATTAACATAAAATAACCATCCCCCAACTAATTAAGACTTGTGGTGAATTTACCAATCCACCCCTAGCTAGGTCGAACCAAGACAACAAACACATGTGTGACTCACGCCCTAGACTCATGGACCGTCAGTCCACTAACGGACCATGTTGTTGGTCCGTGGTCTAGGGCTGCAGCTTGGTTTGGGGCCCCTTGACCTACGGAGGCCATCCACAGGGCGTGGATGGACCTACGGGGCGTTGACCCTTTTCGTAGGTCACTCCATTTATGACAACTTTCTACTTTCAAGGGGTCTTCGGGGTTAGGCTTAGGGTCCTCCTCATGGACCCCTAGGGTGGTCCTTGGGGAATCGTACCTTAACGTTTAACCTCTAAACCCCTCAACCGAAGCTCAGGACAACATCAAACCACATCCAACCTCATGACAAACTCACACACTCACTAGTTAAGCTCTAGTTTCACTTATTCATTTTACAGGTCGTTATACTATCCCCTACATTGGAAGATTTGTCCTCGAATGACACTTAAAACACATTAAGGGGTTAACGACTCCACACTAGCAGCCCATCATGCATGCAACATCATAAAAAAATGCACAAAACTAGGAGGAAACATCAACTCCACATCAATCAGCTCAATGCAAAAAAAGAAGGTAGGAACTACATCTACAAACTCATTATGCATCAAAAATTCACATTTCTCATTACATTGGCGGAATTACCTTCTCCAACTCATATCATGCTCATCACAACATCATTAAGCACAATATGCAACTTTTTCATAAAAGCACATCTAGACATGTTCAACAATCAACCTCGTGAAGCATATAGACAACTCATACTAAATGCATATCAACAAGAGGACATAATTCATAAAAACTCATTTTCTCATTCAAGCATAAACTCATTAAGAGCATGCATAACATAAGGAGACCATGGAAACACATAATCACACATGACTCCAAAACATGAAACAAGCTACAAAGAACTTATGTTCTCAAGCTTGAATAAAAATAGAAGGAAAGAGATAAGGATATCACAACTCTCAACAACCTTACTATTCAACATACTATCCCCCACTTAGGAGAAAACCCAACTAAGGCTAACATGAAAACAACATAGGAACCTCATCAAGACATTCACAACCATAAGGAACTATCACCTACCGGTGCCTTCATCCGAATTAGCTCATTTGTCCTTGTTAGCTTGAAGAGTATAGAAACGGTTCCACTTTGGAACATCAAGATCCGGGCCTTTAAGTGAAGCTTGCTTATCCTCCCTTCCTTTTGCCGAGAGTGTTGGGAAATCTCTCATCTTATGACCCTTCTTTCCACACCTAAAGCACCCATCCGTGCTGGCAAGACACGTACCCAAATGTTGCTTCCCACACTTGGTACATCTAGGCCTCTCAAAAGAAGAACCACTTCCATTCCCTCCTTGAGAATAAGGGTTAGACACACTCTCCTTTTTCACCATTGAATAATCTTAGTTGGAGAAGCTCTTTTTGGACCTTGGTTGACTTTGTTCATCGGACCTAGACCTCTTCATCTCTTTACTCTTCCTCTCAAGTTTGGACTCCTCAATAGATTGAGCATACACAATGAGTTTAGAAATGTTCATATCATCATAAAGCATCACCATACGTCACTCTTCCTTAACAAGGTCGGATACACTGGTCACAAAGTGACTCATCTAATCTCTAAGGCTGGACACCAAAGATGGAGCATACTTAAACAATAGGATAAACTTCAAGGAATACTCCTCTTCATTCATATTCATCCTTCTTTTGATCTCATCCTTAACTTATTTCTCATAGACAAGGGAACATTAACCTTTAGTCAATCATATCAAGGAAAGCAACTTATAGCAACAATCCAAGTTAAGCATACATCATACAAGTAGTCCTCATATCAAACATACTTAACAACATAGTCATAAGCATATTCATTACATATTTCATCATAACATAAGAGGAACATACAATAACTACCCTCAAAGCATACTTGTGTAATGCATGAATAAGATCCCTTAATATTACCCATACTATATAAAGCCTCTTGAGTAACCATAGTTCATAATTTATATTCTTGTCATAGTGGGAATAAGCCTTAACCGACATAGACCATGTGAGCTAAACATGGAATTCGGTGTCTATCCCACACCGAAAAGGATTTGTCCTACTTGCCCAAGGTAGAACCATTATCTTAGCTTAGATGGATCAACTAGCTATATGACCTACGGGGGCACATAGTTATGGGACAAGGGTTACTATATACCCGACCTCAACTCACGTGAGGGAATCTATCTCAAGAGATTGCTCCTAGAAACCCGACCTCAACTCACGTTAGGGCTTCCATCTCATATCAATATCCACTTGGTGCTAAGCATTAATTCCCATTGAGTTCATATTAAGTCTTTACTTAAGTTCATATTCATGGAAGAATGTCTTGACACTCAATCCAACATAATTCATAAGATAGCTCCTAGATTCAATAGGTGAGAATAACATTTCAACCTTAGAATCATCATATTGTGAGAAAACCTTTCACAACATATCATATTCATACATAGGCATGTAACTGAGAATAGCCTTTCAACAACACACAACAAGATCATAATCATAATCACTTTACTCTTAATAAAGACACAACTTCCGATGCAATTGTCTACGATCATACAATAGTTTAGTAACCTAACCAAGGGTTGGGATCGTTCCCAAGAGAGTGGTTTTGAGAATTAATAGGAAAAAAAACTTAGTTCTAACTAGTCGTAGCTAAAGACATTAACGATTAAAAATATTGTAAATTAATAGGGGGACACAAGAGTGTCAATTAACAATGGGGGTTTTGTCACTAGTAAGTAAAAACAGCAAAATAAACAAGGGTTTCTAAGTAATGAGAGGGGATCCTTGGGATGTGATGGGAATACGGTTTAAGCTAGATTATTAGGTGCATGCTTTCGATAGAAGATTTATAGAGTAGTTGTGACTAGGCTAGACTTTAAGGGGGATAAACTCTCTCTCGAGCAACTTACCCCATTTCAAATATGTTCCTCTCGGACACCCACTTGCTGCATGAAGAAAACCCTCCGCCTTAACCCACTCACTCTCTTGAGCTGAGTGTGTGGACATAGGACTAGGGTTCACTCTCTCGAGCTGAACATCATGTCGATCCACTCACACTGGCCATCAATCTAGTGATCTTAGTTTTACGACCTCTCTCTCGAGTAAGCCGAAAACACATAAATAAACTTGTATTTTCAACTACAAATTCATTAAATTCATCCACAACCACTAAACGAAATCACAATGAAACTACGATTAAACTATCAGCAAGCAAGACCTAACAATTATCTTTACCCATATTCGCTAAATCACACCCCAACAATTGGGGTTTTTAGTCACACATCAAGAGATAGAAATTTATACCTAAATGAGCTTGCATTCAAATAGGTATGAAGATTTAAGTCTTCTTACAGGCCAAGAATGAAGAATCCAAGAGGCCCAAGTCCAAATCCTTGGAGATGAAACCCTCTTTTTCTTCAAGTCTTCAAAACCCACTCAAACTCAGAGCAAAAATACCAAAAATTACTATTCTATATGAAAATTATAGTAATTGTTCGACCCCTAAAACAAAAAATCTAACTATTATTTATAGTTTTCACAGATTTGTGCTGCAGCGGATAATTCGGCGTCGTTAGTCAGAATCGCCGATCAACTCAGTGATTCTCCCTTTGGTGTAGTTCATCGCCATCTTCCACTAGCCTTCAGCATCGTCGTGCTCTGGGTCATTGGACGATATGGTACTGCTTCGCGGAACTTCTTAGCTATGCGTCGACTGCTCCCTATCTTCGCCGACTTGATCCTTTCCTTCAGGGCTCAACAAACTGGAACAAAAGGCGAAGTAAGACCCTTCGGCGACTTGCCAAGTGGACTCGGCGATCCTCAGGCCTTCATTTCTTCGTTCTTCTCAGCCTTTTCATTCCTTTTTGCGACATAGTGTCCATGCTTTCCTTCAAAAATTAAATACCTAAAATTTAAGGCTTTTCATCAGATATTAAAGTAAAATAAGCATTTGAGGACACAATTTCTATTAAAATATAGCCCTAAATGAGTCCAATTTGTGGACTCATCAATGGCTACCATACTTAGTTCATTTTTGTGCTAACCCCTACTTCTCCTACATTTTTCCCAAATGTAGGGTTTGGTTCTTGAGGTGATCATTCTAGTGGCTAAAGCTTGGACTTTTGTATCCTCCAAGCTTGTTGGTGAGTCCTCATAGTTTCAAGGACGGACTTTTTGTTTTTAGTTTCATTTATGTACTTTCCTTTTTCGGACATGTTGTATAGGCTATGCCCTATTTCATTCAAGTATTGTAATAAATGGCTATATTGATACAAGACTAGACTTTCGCTATCTTTTATGAAAACCTTTTAAGACTTGATATGTGATTTGCTCTTTATTATTCTAGTACTTTATGTTATGATATGTTAAGTGGCTTATATGGAGCCTTTCGGGGTTCTATGTGCCTTGTTACATATAGATGGTACCCTGGGTCGTGAAAATGATAGACTCGTTTTGTGATGGCATTATGTTACTAGTAATGAAGCCAAACCAAAATCTCACCACCACATTCAAATCTTTCTTCTTAATCTGGGAACCATCAGTAATCCATGAGGGAAAAGAATCAAAAATTAAGGTGGCTAGTCATCATTTAAAGGAGTCTAAATCATGATGCATCTGGAAGAGTACAAATATTTTTCAAATGTCGACATTCTCAATGCAGTATTAATAGATCAGACATTGTATCATAATTTCATGCCACACACCTCTACTTCTTTAAGTGGCTTCCAAACTGTGCCCTTCTATTCTTTTGGAGGGCCTGGGCTTATGCAATGTATAACTCCCTTACCAAAGAGGGAAAGTACGGGTTTCTTATCCTTATGAACCCCCAAACTTGTGAAATTGAATGGTGTCCCAGATAGCTATTTGGTCTCTCATGACTCCATATATGGAGAGCCATCTTTGTTCAAGAATGATCCTCTCTACCATAACTTTGAGCCCATTGAGGGCTCTTGGAGCGATACCTATGAGGACTCTAGAGGTAGGTGCTTGTAAAGAGGAGGGCTACCCCGATTTTGACCTAATCTCAGTCCTGTTCCTCACCACCCTATTTTTGGGTTGTACCCTTTCATGAATAGATGATTATGGGGTAGTGGATTGATTACAATGGGTTGCCTCCGAATGCTCGTTAATAGATAGGCTCTTGTGTCTCTTTAGAGGAGGAAGAGGAGAAGACTCTTTGGATGACTCAAAATCTGATGTAACCACTTGATTTCCTTTAACTCTAGACATTACCTCAAATCACACATTCAAATTGTAACACCTCAGATTCGAGAAGTGGCAAAATAGCAAGTTTCAAGATTTTTCTAGTGCCATCTGACGAAGGCTTGCCACGGCTCGTGGATTGAGCCATGGAATGTGGGACTATTTCGTGGATTGGCCACCTAATCAGGTCTAAAGGACCATGATCCACGGCCAGACCAACTGACTGTCGTTGGGTCCACTATTCTTGGTTGGGAGTCCGTGGTCTAGACCACAATCTCCAGCTTTTGACGACATACGATGGACCAACAAGACAGACCGTCAATCAAACCATGGTCCGTCGGTAAAGGTTTGTGGGTCGTGGGTCTGTAGTTATGTATTGGGGCAGTTGGATCTTTTCCTAATTAGTCTAGCCTAATACTATGTCATTTTTTCCCATACCTAAAACCCCTATATAAGTATTTTAACTCAAAAATTTCCCTATTGAAAGTCATTCTCTCAAATTCACCAAAAAGAAATCAAGTTCTTTCACCCAAATATTTCTCTCTCTAGAAAACATGAGGAAGAAGGGTCCAAGCTAGGGTTGCAAGTCACGTCTCCATTCCTCCATTGAAGTTAAACAATTGGAATTGAGGTATGATAGATTTCATCCATAAATTCCTTCAATTTATAGAGTTCCCAAATTCTCCTATTTTCAAAGTAGAATTCCCCATTGAGTTAGGGTTTTGTTCTATCTTATAGGTTCTCCTAATTGATTGATTTATTATCTCTTATGCATGAATTGAGTTGATCTCATATTTCTATGATAATTCCCCATGAACCCATGTAATACCCTTGGTTTCCAAGTTATGATCATATGACGTGGGTTTTGGATTATGAAAGAAGATTATATCAAATCAAGCATGAATTTATAGAAGTAAATGAAATTATGATGAGCTTTCATGATCCCATGCGTAACATATGCTTTGTAGACACTGATGGTTGAAAGTGGGCATGAACCTTGAAAGGGTGAATTATGAAATTATGCATGATTTATGAATCCTATGTAAATATTTTAAGGATGCTTTGAGAGTGAAGTATCAATGATGTTGTTATTGCTATTGTTGTGTTGTTGAAAGGATTTCTCATATAGACATTTATAGGCTAGGCCCAATTTCATTCTATTGTATTAGACTTCTACTTTGCTTTTATAAAATTTTGGACTTCAAATGTTGTCTTTAATTCTTTTATTCTATTTCTTATGTTATGAACACTAAGTGGCTTGTAAGGGGCATCTCGGGGTCCTATACACCATGTTACATCTAGATTGTACCCTTGAGTCGTGACAACTTGGTATCAAAGCTCAAGGTTTAGAACGGTCCTAGGATGTCTCATAGGCCACGTCGAGTAGAGTCTTGTTATTGAGTGTGAAGCGCACCACATTTATGAATGAGAGGCTACAAGATGACTAGGAAACTCCACTTCTTCATTACTCTAAAGTCGTGCGATAGAGTTTAACTCTATAAGGCTTCTCTCCTAATCATTATTTGATGCTCTACAGGAAATGGCTGCTCGAAAAGCTTATGCTAAAAGCAATGTGAGTGGTAATGCGAAATAGAAAGCTCCTCCCCAAGCTCCTTAAGTTCCGATCAACCCTTTGGCCGAACAACTGACTAATGTGGAATTTAGGGCTGCATTTCAAGTGTTTGGTAAAGCCGTGACAGCCCAAGAAAAAAAGGAGGTTCTGGTTGCCATGAACCAAAATGTGGGTAGGGTGGCATCTAGAGTGAAAGACTTCATTAGGATGAATCCTCCAGAGTTTCACGGTTCTAAGGTTGAGGAAGATCTTCAAGAGTTCATTGATGAGGTTTATAAGGTGTTGATGATCATGGGAGTGACGCCGATTGAAAAGGCGGAGTTGTCCTCTTCTTCACTTAAAGGTGTTTCTCAAATTTGGTTCAACCAAGGGAAGGAAGGGAGACTGGAACATGCAGGTCCTATTGATTGGGAAAAGTTAAAAGTTGCTTTCCTTGATAGGTTCTTTCCCCTTGAGATGAGGGAGGCAAAGGTTCTTGAATTCATCAACCTTCGTCAAGGGAGTATGAGTGTGAAGGAATATTCTTTGAAGTTCGCACAATTATCTAGATATGCTCCCATAATGGTGCCGATCCTAGGGCAAAGATGAGTAAGTTCGTTCCGAGTGTGTTAGAAATGGTGGTTAAAGAACTCCGTACCACCATGCTTATTAGAGACATGAAAATTTCTCATCTCATGGTTCATTCTCAATAGATCGAAGAAGAGAAACTTAAGGAAAAGTCTAGGGAGGCAAAAAGGGCTAAAACTGGTGATGGTAATTTCTCTCATGCAAGGTCTGATGGACTTGGTCATTCTAGATTTTGACAAAGGTTTTATCATCAAAGTTCCTCCAATTCTCCTACTAGGTTCAACAAAGAAAGGGTGTCTAACCCTAAGCCTCAAGGAAGGAATGGTAGTGGGTTTATATTTCCTACTTGTGCTAAGTGTGGAAGAAAGCATGAGGGAAAATGTCTAGCAGGCTCTAATGCTTGCTTTGGTTGTTGTAAGATAGACCACAAGATATGGGATTGTCCTTTAGTTTCTAAGAATTAAGGAGATAATTGATGAAAGGCTCAACCAAATCCTATATCTGGTCAAAGTGGTTCGGGATCCAATGCTCCCAAGAGGAACCGATTCTATGCCCTTCAATCTCGTGGTGAGCAAGAGGGTTCTTCAGATGTGGTTATCGGTATGTTCAAACTCTTCCAACTAGATGTTTATTCTTTACTTGATCCCAGTTCTATCTTGTGTTTTTTGATGCCATAGGTGGTTATGAGGTTTGATATTCTTCCGGATGTATTGTTAGAACCTTTTGTTGGCTCTACTCCTACTTGTGATTCTATTGTGGCTAAGAGGGTCTATAGAAAGTGTCCCATCTCTTTGTCCCATAGAGTTACTTTTGTTTACTTGGTAGAGATTGATATGATAGATTTGGATATTATCTTCGATATGGATTGGCTGCACTCATGTTATGCCCTTATTGATTGTAGAACTCGTGTAGTGAAGTTTCAGTTCTCGAATGAGCCTATCCTAGAATTGAAAGGGGGAATTATATGCCTAAGGGACAATTTGTGTCTTGTATCAATGCTAGAAAGATGATTTCTAAGGGTTGCATTTACCATCTAGTTAGGGTGAGGGATGTAGATTCTGAAACCCTACTCTTGAGTCGGTCCACGTTGTTAATGAGTTTTCAGATGCGTCCCCAAATGATTTACCAGATATTTATCCCAAAATGGAAAGAAACTTTGGTATTTAGCTCCTCCTAAGCAACCTATATCTATTCCTCCTTACCAAATGGCTTCGGCAGAACAAAAGGAGTTGAAGGAACAATTGAAAGATTTATGGGATAAGGGTTTCATCTAAACAAGTATCTCTCAATGGGGTTCTCCAATTTTGTTTGTTTAAAAGAAAGATGGTTCATTTCGTAACTGTACTGACTATCGTAAATTGAAAAAGGTGACCATTAAGAATAAGTATTCTCTCCCCAAGATAGATGATTTGGTTGACCAACTTCAAGGACCGAGTTACTTCTCTAAAATTGACCTTCGGTCGAGCTATCACCAATTGAGGGTGAAATAAGATGACATTTTGAAGATGGTTTTTCGAACTCGGTATGAACATTATGAGTTTTTGGTAATGTTGTTTGGTTTGACTAATGCTCCGATGACATTTATGGATTTGATGAATAGGGTGTTTAGACAATATCTTGACATGTTTGTGATTTTGTTCATTGATGATATATTGATCTATTCGAGAAGTGAGGATGATCATATTGATAATTTGAGGATTGTGTTGCAAATTTTCAAGGACCAACAACTCTTCGCAAAGTTTAGCAAATGTGAGTTTTGGTTAAGGTCTGTAGCTTTTCTTGGTCATATTGTTTCAAGTAAGGGTATTGAGGTAGATTCTAAAAAGACGGATGCGTTCAAGAGTTAACCTAGACCAATATCTCTTTCAAATATTAGAAGTTTCTTGGGTTTAACTTGATACTATAGAAGATTTATTGAGGGGTTTTCTTCGATTGCCTTTCCATTGATACCATTGACTCAAAAGAAGGCTAAGTTCATATGATCTGAAGCATGTGAGAAGAGTTTTGAAGAGTTGAAGGATAGACTTACTTCCACTCTGGTGTTGACTTTATCTAAAGGGACTGATTGTTTTTGTTGTTTATTGTGATGCCTCAAAAATTGCGTAGGATATGTGCTTATGCAAAATGGGAAAGTTATTTCCTATGCTTCAAGAGAACTTAAAGTTCATGAAAAGAATTATCCTACCTATGATCTTGAACTAGCAGAAGTTGTTTTCACCTTACAGATTTTGAGGCATTATTTGTATTATGTTCATGTAGATGTATTTACCGATGACAAGAGTTTGCAATATGTTTTTAATTAGAAGGGTCTGAATCTTCGCCAAAGAAGGTAGCTTGAGTTATTGAAAGATTATGATATGTGTGTTCTCTATCACCCCGGTAAAGCGAATGTGGTGGCAGATGCTCTTTGTCGATTATCGATGGGTAGTGTTGTTCACATTGAAAATAATAAGAAAGAGTTAGTTTGAGATGTTCATAGATAGGCCCGATTGGATGTTAAGTTAGTGGAATCTACCAACGGTGGTGTTATGGTTCACAACGGCCCAGAATCGTCTTTTGTGGCGGATATGGAAGCCAAGCAAGGACTAGATCAAATTTTGATTCACTTGAAGGAAGCAATGATTATGAAATCCGCAGAGGATTTCTCCCAAGAGGAAGATTGAGTGATTAGATATCAAGGTCATTTGTGTGTTCCTAAGGTTAATGATTTGAGGGAACATATCTTATCAGAAGCCCATAGTTCTGTGTATTTCATTTAGCGGGGATCCAACAAGATGTACCATTATTTGCGAGAGATCTATTGGTGGAATGGGATGAAGAAAGATATTGAGGAATTTTTGGCTAAATGTCCTAATTCTCAACAAGTGAAAGTTGTGCATCAGAAAGGTTTAGCCCAAGATATTAGCATTCCTACATTGAAGTGGAAAGATGTGAATATAGTCTTCATTGTTGGTTTGCCTCTCACCCGATGAGAACATGACTCGATTTGGGTTTTAGTAGATCGAATGACGAAATCAGCTCATTTTATTCCTGTCAAGATTTCTTACTCGGTGGAGGATTAAGCTAACTTGTACTTGAGAGAAATGGTAAGGTTTCATGGAGTGAATTTGTCCATTATCTCCGATCGTGGTACTCAATTCAATTCTCAAATTTGGAAATATTTTCAAATTGGTCTTGGCACTCGTGTCAAGCTTAGTACGGCTTTTCATCCCCAAACTGATGGTCAAGCGGAGTGTTCTATCCAAACTTTGCAAGACATGTTTAGAGCTTTTGTGATTGATTTTATGGGTAATTGGGAAGACATTTTTCCATTGATTGAGTTTGCTTATAACAATAGTTACCACTCGGGTATTGGTATGGCTCCATTTGAAGCATTGCATGGTAGGAGGTGTAGATCTCCTAGATGTTGGTGTGAGGTGGATGAAGTTACCCTAACAGGTCCCGAGTTGGTACATGAGGCTATTTAGAGGGTTCGACTTATTAGAGAAAGGTTGAAAATGGCTCAAAATCGGCAAAAGTCATATGCCGGTGTTAGAAGAAGAGATTGTGAGTTTGATGTTCATGATGGGGTTTACTTGAAAATTTCACCCATGAAGGGTGTAATGAGGTTTGTGAGAAAGGGAAACTTAGACCCCGATATATAGGCCCATATAAGATTTTGAGGCGTGTTGGTAAGGTTGTTTATGAGCTAGATTTGCCTAATGGATTGGCATTGGTGCATCAAGTTTTCCATGTCTCTATGTTGAAGAAATGTATTGGCGATACGACATCTATAGTTCCCTTAGAAATTTTGGGTTAAGGTGAATCTTTCTTATAAAGAAGTTTTGGTTGAGATTTTAGACCGGCAAGTCAAGAAGTTGAGAATTTACGAAATTGCTTCCGTGAAAGTGTTGTGGAGGAATCAATTAGTTGAGGATTGTACTTCCAACATCCTCATCTCTTTCCTTTTACCCCAACTCTAACTTGAGGTAATGAATTCCTCATGGATTACTCTTTGTTAGGTTTCATGTGTCTTAAATGTTTCAATGATTTTCCTTACTATGCATGATTCATGTAAAGGTTAAGTTTCGAGAAATGAGTCAATTTGATTGATTTATATATGTTTATGTCCATTAGAATATGAGTTGCATATAGACTTCATGATATGATGATTTAACATGCTTTTAGCTTAGAGGCAGTATTTCCCCCTCGGATATGTGTAATCTTATAATTTCATGCATATTGGGTTGCTAGGTCTAGTTCCTATCTTCATTATGAGGCTTTGAATATGTTCTAGCTTGGAGTCGAAGTTCCTCCTTGGTTGTGTGTACTTAGATGAAATTGCATGCATGATGGGTTGCTAGTTTATTGTCCTTTTCTTTTTGTGATGTCTTGAATGACATTCACAGACGAATGATCCCAAGGGGAAGATAACGTAACACCTCAGATTCGAAAGAGGGCAAAATAGCAAGTTTCATGATTTTTTGGAGCCATACGACGAAGGCCAGCCATGGCTCGTGGACTGAGACACAGACCGTTGGTTTGGTCCGTGGATTGGCCACCCAATTAGGTCCAGAGGACCATGAACCATTGTCGCACCAACGGACCATCATTGGATCCACAGTCCGTGGTTGGGATTTGTGGTCTAGTCCCCAATCTCTAGCCTCAGACGCCAGACAACATACCAACAAGACGTTTGTCTGTCAGACCACGGTCAGTCGGTCAAGGTCTGTGGGTCATGGGTCTGTAGATATTTTAAGGGGTAGTTCAGTCTTTTTCTAATTCGTTTAGCCTAATACTATGTCATTTTTCCCATGCCTAAAACCCTTATATAAGTGTTTTAACTCTAAAATTTCCCTATTGAAAGTCATTCTCTCAAATTCACCACAAAAAAATTAAGATCTTCCTCCAAAATATTTCTCTCTCTTGAAAACTTGAAGAAGAAGGGTCCAAGCTAGGGTTTGCAAATCAAGTATCCTTTTCTCCATTGAAGAATCCCACCGACTAGGAAGTTTTTAACCTAGTGCTTAATTTTTAAAGCTACCCCAAAACATACAACAAATACGAGTTTCCCCCAACATTACAATCCACATATATGTTTATCTGCCCATGGGTACTCATATTTCCCCACAAGTATTGCTAAGTATTGAACGAATTGACATTTTTCC